>JAFMOC010000123.1:597500-607500 GCA_019802505.1 Corydoras sp. C115 | reverse complement strand
GGTGGTGGATTGTTCCAGTACAACGGATCTCAGCCAAGAATCCGGGATTACGAGAAACGGCAACCCGTCTGTGTGTGTTAATTAAATATGCTAACGATCTACCTTGGTAATTAGTGTGGCCGAGTGACTCACACGCCGTCACACCGCCGAGTTATAACGTCGAGTTCTAAACCCCGAGCGTGTTTAATCCGCATTATTTCCCCTGCGGAAACGGCGCCTTTATGAGCCGAGACGCGATGGGACCGGGATTGAAGCGGCCGCTTACCCACGATGCCCAGCGCGAGGTAGGCGAGGATGACAGTGATGAAGAGCACGCAGCACAGCACATCGGTACAGCTCCTGGAGAGGAAGAAACACAGAGGTGGAGGAGGAGGTATGGAGGAGGCAGGTGTTGCCTGTGGGGGGTGGTGGTGGTGCAATAGTCAGTCCTATCAACACCTTAGCTTGGTGCAATACACGTGGGTGAGCGCTCACCACGCTTGGTGGTGCGCCGTGAGCAGGAATGAGACCCGGGGGGTGGGGTGGGGTGGGGTGGGGGTGGGGGGGTAGGGTACGGTGTAGTTCCCCGCAGCACACCACCACGCCGCCTCGTAACACTTTTATAAGAAAACGTGTGAAGAGAAAGGGCTCACGACGTCGACGTGTCTATCAATGAAAGCTTGAAGTATCAAGGTCACACCCACAGCCGGCGCGACGCGGCGCGAGAGGCACTCTGCAGAGAATGCTGCGAATGCAGACTGTTGACAAGGTCACGAGCGAGAGAGGAGAGAGGAGGCATCAGAGAGATTCTGCCTGAAGGATTTATACTCCTCAAAAATCACTAAAACATCTTAATATCATATCTTTTATTTATATATATATATATATGTCTGGCGGCACGGTGGCTTAGTGGTTTAACATGTTCTCCTCTCAGCGCTAGGGATTCCCGGTTCGAATCCCCATCTGGGTGGAGTTTCCATGTTTTCCCCGTGTCTGCGTGGGTTTCCTCCGGGTTCTCCGGTTTCCTCCCACAGTCCAAAAACATGGATCAAGTCAATTGAGTTCTCCAAATTGCCCCATATAGAGTGTGTCTGTGAGTGAGTGTGTGCCCAGCGATGGATTGGCGCCCTGTCCTGGGTCTATCTGCCCAACGCCGAAACGTTCTCCCCTGGATGGGCATGGGGAACCCCCCCCCCCCCCCGCGACACTAATAGAGGATGAAGCGGAAGATAATGGATGGATGAATGAATGAATGTACACATACACACACACATACATATATATATATATAGGGTGGCATGGTGGCTTAGTGGTTTAGCATGTTCTCCTCTCAGCCCTAGGGATTCCCGGTTCGAATCCCCATCTGGGTGGCGGTTCCATGTTCTCCCCGTGTCTGTGTGGGTTTCCTCCCACAGTGCAAAAACATGGATGAAGTCAATTGAATTCTCCAAATTGCCCCATATAGAGTGTGTCTGTGTGAGTGAGTGTGTGTTCAGTGATAGATTGCCCCATTGTCCTGGGTGTATCTGCCCAGCGTCTGAAACGTTCTCCCCTGGATGGGCATGGGGAACCCCCCCCCCCCGCGACCCTAATAGAGGATAAAGCGGAAGATAATGGATGAATATATATATGTGTGTGTGTGTGACTGATGACCCCCCCCCCCCCCATGTTAAGCCTGACCACACCCCCTCAGTATAACAGGTTTTGATTGGACCGGCGGGTGTGTGTGTGTGTGTGTGTGTGTGTGTGTGTGTGTGTGTGTGTGTGTGTGTGTAATATCTGTTTACCTGTTCCTCACCGGGCCGCTGAACGCCGGATCAAACTTTCGGGGTTCACCTACGGGAACAGAGAACACGACTTTAAACGGGAACAGAGAACACCCGCCGGCGTGTGGGTGCCTGGACCGTACCACATCAGAACCCCCCCCCCCATCACAAACCACCGCCGCTGCATAGACAGACAGATGAAGCGGTTCTCCTTTAGAACTTCAAAGATGCAGATCTCATTAATAATTCTGTATCATATCGGAACCACGAGCGTCTCCGTGAGAACGCGAGTCCCATCCGAGCCGCCGGCGTCTGATCCGCGGAGCAACAGACGAGAACCAGCACGCCACATTACAACCCATTCTATAACAGTTCCTATAACAGTTCCTATAAGAGTTCCTAAAGCAGTTTATCACTGCAGTTCTTATTCAAGTTCCTATAACAGCTCCTATAGTAGTTCCTACAACTGACCTATAACAGTTCCTAATACCGTTCCTATACCAGTTTCAATAGCAGTTCATACAACTGTTCCTATAACAGTTCCAATAAGAGTTCCTAAAGCAGTTTCCACAGCAGTTCTTATTCAAGTTCCTATAACAGTTCCTATAGTAGTTCCTACAACTGACCTATAACAGTTCCTAATACCGTTCCTATACCAGTTTCCATAGCAGTTCCTACAACTGTTCCTATAACAGTTCCAATAAGAGTTCCTAAAGCAGTTTCCACAGCAGTTCTTATTCAAGTTCCTATAGCAGCTCCTATACTAGTTCCTACAACTGACCTATAACAGTTCCTAATACCGTTCCTATACCAGTTTCCATAGCAGTTCCTACAACAGTTCCTATAACAGTTCCCATAAGAGTTCCTAAAGCAGTTTCCACAGCAGTTCTTATTCAAGTTCCTATAGCAGCTCCTATAGTAGTTCCTACAACTGACCTATAACAGTTCCTAATACCATTCCTATACCAGTTTCCATAACAGTTACTACAACAGTTCCTATAACGGTTCCTATGACAGTTCCTATAGCATTTCCTATAATAGTTCCAATGACTGTTCCTACACCAGTGTCTGCAGCAGTTCCTGTAACAGTTCCTGTTGCTGAACCTCCTCTGTGTGTGAAGCCGCTGGTGAGCGCCCCCTGTGTTCCAGTAAAACCTCAGAGATGTTCCGCTGATGGAACCCGTCTCTCTCACCCACCTTCCTCAGACTCCTGAGACAGAGAGATTACAGAGAGAACAAAAGTCCTCCGCCTTGAAGTCTGAGTGGGTTCTAATTAGCGCCGCCGCGGTTCCACCATCCTCACTGTGATAAACACATCCCATAATAGTTCTTATCAGGCCCGCACACGCCTGAGCATGAATATTCAACACTCGCTGTGATGTCACTGCGGCCGCCGTGACATCATAAAGACAGAGGTCAGTCAGCACCTCGGAGCTTGATCCGAGTTTAGCATGTTCTCCTTTAATTACGCTTCAGATAAACTGCTTATTATTAAGAGAGAGAGAGAGAGAGAGAAAGAGAGAGAGAGAGAGAGAGAGAGAGAGATCAAGATAAAGAAAAAAAGAGAGACAAAGACATGAGAGAGAGAGACATCAGGACAAAGAATGAGCGACACAAACACAGAGCGAGAGAGAGAGAGAGAGAGAGAGAGAGAGAGAGAGAGAGACAAAGAGATGAGAGATGAAAAGAAAGTGAGAGAGAGAGAGAGAGAGAGAGAGACAAAGAGACGAGAGATGAAAAGAAAGTGAGAGAGAGAGAGAGAGAGAGAGACAAAGAGACGAGAGATGAAAAGAAAGTGAGAGAGAGAGAGGGACAACAAGAAACAGAAAAAAGAGAGAAAGGAAGAGAGACAGAGAGAAATAAAAGGAAAAAGAGAGAGAGAGAAAATAATCAAATATTAAAAAGAGAGAGAGACAAAGATGAAGAGAGAGAGAGAGAGAGAGACATAAAGCTAAAGAGAGAGACATAAAGATGAAGAGAGAGAGACAAAGATGAAGAGAGAGAGACATAAAGCCAAAGAGAGAGAAACATAAAGATAAAGAGAGAGACATAAAGAGAGAGAGACATAAAGCTAAAGAGAGAGACATAAAGATGAAGAGAGAGAGACAAAGATGAAGAGAGAGAGACATAAAGCCAAAGAGAGAGAAACATAAAGCTAAAGAGAGAGACATAAAGCCAAAGAGAGAGAAACATAAAGATAAAGAGAGAGACATAAAGAGAGAGAGACATAAAGCTAAAGAGAGAGACATAAAGATGAAGAGAGAGAGACAAAGATGAAGAGAGAGAGACATAAAGCCAAAGAGAGAGAAACATAAAGATAAAGAGAGAGACATAAAGAGAGAGAGACATAAAGCTAAAGAGAGAGACATAAAGAGAGAGAGACATAAAGCTAAAGAGAGAGAGACATAAAGCTAAAGAGAGAGAGACATAAAGCTAAAGAGAGAGACATAAAGATGAAGAGAGAGAGAGACATAAAGCTAAAGAGGGAGAGACATAAAGCTAAAGAGACAAAGATGAAGCGAGAGAGAGACATAAAGATAAAGAGAGAGACATAAAGATAAAGAGAGAGACATAAAGAGAGAGAGACATAAAGCTAAAGAGAGAGAGACATAAAGCTAAAGAGAGAGAGACATAAAGCAAAAGAGAGAGACATAAAGCTAAAGAGAGAGAGACATAAAGCAAAAGAGAGAGACATAAAGCTAAAGAGAGAGAGACATAAAGCAAAAGAGAGAGAGACATAAAGATAAAGAGAGAGAGACATAAAGCCAAAGAGAGAGAGACATAAAGATAAAGAGAGAGACATAAAGAGAGAGAGACATAAAGCAAAAGAGAGAGAGACATAAAGCTAAAGAGAGAGAGACATAAAGCCAAAGAGAGAGAGACATAAAGATAAAGAGACAAAGATGAAGCGAGAGAGAGACATAAAGATAAAGAGAGAGACATAAAGAGAGAGAGACATAAAGCCAAAGAGAGAGAGAGACATAAAGCTAAAGAGAGAGACATAAAGAGAGAGAGACATAAAGATAAAGAGACAAAGATGAAGCGAGAGAGAGACATAAAGATAAAGAGAGAGACATAAAGAGAGAGAGACATAAAGCCAAAGAGAGAGAGACATAAAGCTAAAGAGAGAGACATAAAGAGAGAGAGACATAAAGATAAAGAGACAAAGATGAAGCGAGAGAGAGACATAAAGATAAAGAGAGAGACATAAAGAAAGAGAGACATAAAGCCAAAGAGAGAGAGACATAAAGCTAAAGAGAGAGACATAAAGAGAGAGAGACATAAAGATAAAGAGACAAAGATGAAGCGAGAGAGAGACATAAAGATAAAGAGAGAGACATAAAGAGAGAGAGACATAAAGCCAAAGAGAGAGAGACATAAAGCTAAAGAGAGAGACATAAAGAGAGAGAGACATAAAGATAAAGAGACAAAGATGAAGCGAGAGAGAGACATAAAGATAAAGAGAGAGACATAAAGAGAGAGAGACATAAAGATAAAGAGACAAAGATGAAGCGAGAGAGAGACATAAAGATAAAGAGAGAGACATAAAGAGAGAGAGACATAAAGATAAAGAGACAAAGATGAAGCGAGAGAGAGACATAAAGATAAAGAGAGAGACATAAAGAGAGAGAGACATAAAGATAAAGAGAGAGAGAGGTTGAGGGATTGTGAAGCGGGGGGGGGGGGGGGGGTTGAGGCTTCACGGTTCTGGTTTGAGGTTTAAATCCTGAACCTTCAGACGGACGGCTCCACAGACTGAGCTCCGGACATCAGTGTCTGTCCGTCCGTCCGTCCGTCCGTCCGTCCGTCCTCTACTGAAGAGAGAACCTCAGAGAGGCGCCGCTCGCTAATTCCCTCCGACTCGCGGCGTGATGATCAGTGAGGAGTGACGCCGCTTTGAAGAAAAGTTCCTCTGCTTTCATCACGCCAAGACCCCCCCCAAACCCCCCCCCAAACCCCCAACCCCCCTCCCCTCATCCTCCCTCACCCCCCCAGAGCCGCGGAAAGTGGGCCGAGTCTCTCACAGCCGAGTAACGCCGCCGCGGACAGCAGGGATAGGCCGGGACGGGATGTCCGAAATCGGCAGTGGGTGTGACCTGGTCGTACTGTCGGACCTCGTTATGACATCACAACCCGACGGTCCGCAGTCGGACCCGCGACCGCGGGCGCCGCCTGCCGGACGCACGGCGCCGACGTGAAGGTAACCACGGCGACGGGGCGCCTCATGCATAAAGATGCGCGACGCGCGTGAGCGGCGGCGGACATGAAAGGTGCGGCTCATCAAACGCTTCTCTGAAGACGAGAAACGAGCTCCCTAATGAGTCCGCTCCGAACGCACGCCGCCGCCCCGCCCGCCCGCCGCACCGCACTCAGCTAACGAAGCTCATCAGGGGAGCCCCGGGACCCCCACCTAACCCCCCCCCCCCCCACCGCTTTGATCCTGACTCAGCCTCCATCAGCGAATTCAATCACGAGGCTAATCAATCTAACGGACTCGGGCGGGTCGCCGGCGCGAGGGTCAGGACCGCATCGTGAAGCCGACGGTGCGGCCGTGCGGTCACTACGCTAAGTGGCCCCGGGTCACGGGGTCAACGGCGCTGAAGTCATGCCCACGGTCCGGGTTCGATCACAACACAGACGGGGCGTCGAGCACAGCGGCAGAACGATGCCGACCGTGTGCTTTTCACCAACCCAGCGTCAGGGTTCGGTCTTAATTTGTGGAATGTGACGGGATAAGCCAACTGTGTCCCCTCACCACAATGCCGAGGCCTTGCACAGCCAGTAGGGGTCACTGTTGTTAAACGTAATGTAAAGTGTAGGTGCAGATGTTTCTTCTTCGTTCTCCATCGGGGGTCACTGGGTCACTGGGTCACTGGCGCTGAAGTCATAACGGCAGACGAACGATGCCGACCGCGTGCTTTTCACCAACCCAGCGTCAGGGTTCAGTCTAAAGTTCTGGAAAGTGACGGGATAAGCCGCCTGTGTCTCCTGTCCCCAATGCTGAGAAGCGTTTCCTCTCCTTCCTCCATCGGGGAACCATGCCGACCGCGTCCTTTTCACCAACCCAGCGTCAGGGTTTGGTCTAAAGTGAAACGTGCCGGGAGGAGCTGTGTCGGGTTCTGAACGGCCAGTAGGGGTCACTGCTGTTAAAACAGTTATTAATACCTACGAAGGTTCCGGGTTACATTACATTTACATTTGGTCGTTTAGCAGAGGGCGGCACGGTGGCTTAGTGGTTGGCATGTTCTCCTCTCAGCACTAGGGATACCCGGTTCGAATCCCCATCTGGGTGGAGTTTCCATGTCCTCCCCGTGTCCGCGTGGGTGTCCTCCGGGTTCTCCGGTTTCCTCCCACAGTCCAAAAACATGGTTCAAGTCAATTGAGTTCTGCAAATTGCCCCATATAGAGTGTGTGTGTGTGTGAGTGAGTGAGTGTGTGCCCAGCGATAGATTGGCACCCTGTCCTGGGTGTATCTGCCCAGCGCCCGAAACGTTCTCCCATCTTCTGGATGGGCATGGGGAACCCCCCCCCACGACCCTAATATAGAATAAAGCGGAAGATAATGGATGGATGGACATTTATTGGACACTTTTATCCAAAGTGACTTACAATGTGAGCACAGGGTTAATCACAGCGCCCCCTGGAGCGATGAGGGTTAAGGGTCTTACTCAAGGACCCACACTGGTGACTTCAGGGGACCTGGGATTTGAACCGCCAACCTTCAGATTGATAACCCAACACCCGGACCACTGAGCTACCGCTCCCTCTTCATCCAGGTTCAAGTCTTCAGTGATCGGGCGCTTTAACGGCTGAGGACACGTTCCGTGGGTAGAACAATCGCTCAGGAGCGGCGCTCAGAGGAGCCGTACGGAAATTAAACATAAGAAAGAAAACGCTATTAAAGCGCGCCGCGAAACGCCGACGCCATAAAGCGGCGAAGAGGCTGACGAACTGGCGATGGGTTCCGCGTTCCCGAGCGTGCAGGCGTGGGGGGGGGGCGGTAATGTGCAGCGGGAGAACACCAGCGCTCCATTAGCGGGAGGAAGGGGGGGGGGCGAGCGGCGTGATGATGAGTCCATTAACGTTGGCGCGTGGAGGTTTCCAGGGAACGCTGGAGGAACGCCGGAGCCATTTACGATGACTCGGCTGTTTTCCATACACACGAGTCCCGGCGCGCGGCTCCGGTCCAATTAACGCCCCAGAACACGAGTCCATTCCAGAACCTTTAAATCGCACGTTCTGCGGTTCGGAAGCAAACGCACTCGCGCACACTCAGCGACCGCCTTAATGAACCCACAACCACTACACCCCCGAGGTCCAGAACCCGCAATAAGGCCAGAGTCCAGAGTACTAAACGTTCTTCAGAGGGAGCCAATCCAACGAAGAACGCAGCTCTGGATTCTGGAGTGAGGACACTTCGGGGAAGGCCCACACCTCCGGTCCCGACCTCCACCTTCATCATCGTGAGACGGATCACGGACCGTCCACTGGCCAAACGGGCCAACGTGTCCACCGACACGCCCCAGAACGCCGTGGGAAGCCTTCCCGAAGCTGTGGAACCTGTTACGGACGTGAAGGTGGAGGCGGGGTTCCAACACTGGAACCATCACGGCAGCTCTGATGTCATGAGCAGGAATTAAATTCACGAGCAGCTGGTTCCACTTCAGGTCGTCCTCTCCTCCAAGCAGGACATCAGTGAGGACAGGAGGAGGTAGGAATTCATTGGGAGGTCAAGGCCAGATGGTGCACAGGCGTCACAGAGCTGCGTCCTGCTTCACCTCTAACACTGGTCTCCACCATGTGTGAGGTGTGATGACGACGTTGCAGGTGGATGTTTCCGGGTTCCATCGCGACATGATCGGGTTCCCGATTCGTGGAATTCTCATCATCGGAGATCAGAGCTCCAGATCGGATCGGATCGGATCGATGTCCGTTCGGACGGAACGCGGTGCTGATTGGATCCCTCCGTTTATCTCACCGTGTGCACCGCCGGCGTCCTCGGCATCGGGTTCCTGCGGTTCTCCCCCCCCTCCCGTCCGTCCATATGCAGACTCGTCTGCGGAACGTGAACGGCCTGCAGAGGAACAGATCGTAATTGATGCAATTTGGGTTCCGAGAGCCATTTCCTCGGACGGCGGCGGAACACGGAACGCCGGCCCCCTTTTCTCCGGGAGCTCCCGCTGACAGCTCGCCGAAAGTGGCGGTGAGATTGCATGGTGGAGGACGGGAGGAGCGCGTGGCGCAGCACGCCGGGCCGTTACAGCGCGGCTTTAACGCCGGATTAGCTCCCGACCTCGACTGCCGCGCGCCATCTCAGAACCCGCTGACAGATCCCGCGGCGGAGCGGCGGCGGCGTGCTGCAGCGGGACGAAAGAACGAAAGAACGCGGACAGCCATCTGATCGGTTCCACAGCCGTCTGTATACTATACACTATGATGACATCACAGTCAGTAGAGACAGACATGACACAGACATGATGACATCACAGTCAGTAGACACAGACATGATGACATCACAATCAGTACAGAGACACAGAGATGATGACATCACAGTCAGTACAGAGACACAGACATGATGACATCACAGTCAGTAGAGACAGACATGACACAGACATGATGACATCACAGTCAGTAGACACAGACATGATGACATCACAGTCAGTACAGAGACACAGAGATGACACAGACATGATGACATCACAGTCAGTACAGAGACACAGAGATGATGACATCACAGTCAGTACAGAGACACAGACATGATGACATCACAGTCAGTAGAGACAGACATGACACAGACATGATGACATCACAGTCAGTAGACACAGACATGATGACATCACAGTCAGTACAGAGACACAGAGATGATGACATCACAGTCAGTACAGAGACACAGAGATGATGACATCACAGTCAGTACAGAGACACAGACATGATGACATCACAGTCAGTACAGCGACAGACATGACATCACAGTCAGTACAGCGACACAGACATGATGACATCACAGTCAGTGCACTGTTCAGGTCAGTGGTGCTGAAATCTGGCTGCACCGTGTTAATCAGCCTCTCACTCGATTATGATGTCATAACTCTTCCCCCCTCTGATCTGCAATGAGTTGCTATAGCAACAACATCAGAGCAGCAGCATCGATAAGGACCAGAGAGAGCGCTCCCAAGACTGCACACACACAAACACACAAACACACAAACACACACACAAACACAGACAAACAAACACACAGACACACATACACA
>JAFMOC010000123.1:420000-592500 GCA_019802505.1 Corydoras sp. C115 | reverse complement strand
ATCCATGAAGTTAAAGGCTCCGAAGTACATACCCAGGACCACGGCATCCTTAAACGGCAGGAAGCTGTGGAAACACACACACACACACACACACACACACACACACACACACACACACACACACACACACACACACACACACACACACACACACACACCATTCATCTCCAAAACGTTTGAGAAAGCCCTCATTTGGGAAAGAGTGTTGAGGGCACCGCTCTATGGCTGGGCACACACACATACACTATATAGGGGCAATTTAGAGCAGCCAATTCACCTTGAATCCATGTTTTTTTTGACTGTGGAAGGAAACCTTCTGGATGGCTTTGCCTACGAAATGAATATGACCGGCCTGCAGAACTGGTCCTGATTAGCCCCGCCCACAAAAAAAATAATTCCACGAAAGAGAGAAAAAGTGCTGCGAGGGAACCACCTGAACGCCGAAACGGGCGGCTCGGCCCCGAAAACCGGTCGGGCCGGCGCACGCCACCCACACCCCAACGGCGTCGTCATGACGACCACATCACAACACAGCTGCACCACCACGTCAGCATCACCGCAGCCATCCACCACCCTAACGATGCCCGTCCGCCCGAATATTCAGGGAGCACACAGGGAAACGGATGGACCTTTGGCATGTTCTTTAACCTCTTCTAATCTGGTTTGAACCAATCAGGCAGTTTGTTTACACAGGAAGTTGAGCTCACCTTTTTAGGAAAATGAGAAAGTAAATGGTCCTCGGCATGAACAGGTACGTCTGGTCCGTCAGAACGGCGTGCGTGATCTTCTTGGCCACGTAGTCGGGTTCCAGGATGGGCAGCAGGCGAGGCCACCTAGAGCGCCAGACGGTAATGACATTAAAATCATAAAAGAGGGCAGAAGTGGGCATGGCTTATCGCACTCACTTGGTCCCGCAGCCGTCGAACATGCCGGTGTTGATGAAGTACGGACACACGATGGTGGTCTTCACGCCGTCCTTCCCCGAGGCCAGAAGCTCCAGAGCCACCGACTCGGCGAAACCCACCGCCGCAAACTTACTGGCGCAATAATCTGAAAACCAATCGAATTAAATACAGTGATTCTTTCACTGTGGACCTGCATCAGGACACCGAAGAGCCTTCCAGCATAACACTGCTCAGATATATCTGGTGGGGGTCACTAAATTGACCTACAGAGACCAACTCCATCCACCACAAATGGGGCCAATTGGAATGTAGATTGTGAGCCAGGTCCTCTGGTCCCAATCCCCTAATCTGATGTTTCAGCACCATGGACAGGTCATGCAAAACGAGGACTCATAGGATGAGCGCGTGTTGGCGGTGTCGGGTCATGTGACTGCTCTATTGGGCGACACCGGTTGCGCGAGTCCTTTTGAGAACGTTAATCCCGGTTTAACACCAAGATTATAGAAGGAATTTCCTGTCGAGATTCCGGTTCAGCTGACTGCACCGCCACGTGACCGACTGCGCCAACCTATGGACCAATCGCCATGCGTGCGGTCAGGAAGCCCCTCCCACAGCTGAGTAAACTCCACCCCTCATCACCACTCTGCAGTAGTTCAGCCACCTAAGCTGGGTCCAAAATCACATATTAATGAGTATGTACTAGTGGGGAGCTAGTATTTACCACTTAACCACTAGATGTAAACAACTACCCAACCCACCCACCCCCACCCCACTGCCCGGTGGGTGCATACTGGACATCTGCCAGAAAATTATTGCCTACTACTCAACGCCTACTACACATTTTTTTTGTTGCTCACTATGTAGGGTGTAGTATGCGGTAGGCGATTTGGGATGCAGCCATCGTGTTAAAATATACAGTACATGGTGACACACTTTTATTTCGGTGCTTGGACCTGCACCACCACCTCCTCCAACCATCAACCACCAGCCGTCTGATCCAGAGCTCGGCACCCGGGCCGCAGTATATAAGCAAAAGTATTGTTTACACCTTGTTTTAAGTCGTTCCCTCTCTGATCTCGTAGCTTTAACAGCATCAGCGCCTCTGATCGACCACCTACATGTCCCCTTCATCCACTGATGGGGCAGAGCAGAGGACCTGGCTCACGATCTCCATTCCAGTTCATCCCTGGTGTTCCACGTGGGCCGGGGAACATCAAAGGGCCTTCGCCGAACTTCCAGTTTGACTGTAGGTGCGAAGAACGTTTAAAACTCCGTTACCTGCCAGACCGTTGACCCCGATCAGTCCGGCCGAGCTGGCCACGCAGACCAGGTGTCCGTGGTTCTTCTCCATCATCGCCGGAAGGAAGGCTTTATACGTCTGAAATACAAGGAACCCACGAGTCAGCGTCTTGGCGCCCGGGGGGGGGACTCCAGGCTCGAACCCCGATCCGGTGGGAGCATCCACGTTCTCCCCGCTAGGACAAGAGGAACGAATTACCCAGAAATGCGCCATGGTGTTGACCTGCATCGTCTTCTCGACGAGCGGATCGGGCGAGGACAGGAACTTCTTCCCGGTGACGATGCCGGCGTTGTTGACGAGGATCGTCACATCCCCCACCTCCCTCCGGACCTGAAACGGGCGAGCGGGAGACCAAGTCAGCCCCCCACGACTGCGTTACCATCGGGATCTTCCTCTGCATAACGATGTCATATATAACGAGCACCCACCTGCTCCGCCACGCGGTACACCTCGTCCCTCTGGCTGCAGTCCACTCTGTAGCAATACACGCCGCGCGCCCCCTTCTGTTTGGCGCCGTTGGCCGTTTCCTTCAGCCCCTCCGCGTTGATGTCCCACAGCACCAGCGTGACGCCCAGGCCGGCGAACTCCGACGCCATCAGGCGGCCGATGCCGCTGCCCGCCCCCGTGATCAGCACCGTCTCCCCGGCGACGCTCTTCTTCGTCTGAGCCGAGAAGAGGAACTTGAACGCGGCCTCCAGCACATAGTAGATGGAGAGAACCACCACCTGCAGCGTCTCCTGCAGGAAGTTCATGGCAAAACGGTGCCCGACCTGAAATACACACCGGGTTACGTGTCTCTGGTGGTACCCCACCCCCCCCACACGACAACAGATCAACCGATGAGTCAGTGAGAACATCGCTTTGTGGATCGTAACGAAAAAAAAAAATCTGCCGCGGCGACTTCGAACCGGTTCGTTCGCTTCTTACATAACGTGACTTTTAATCCAGTGACCTCGTTCCACTCTTCTGCTCCCGACGTGGTGTCGAGAGGAACGTTTAGCACCTGCACCGCCACTACGGCAAAAAGTACCCCAGGGTTCCTGCACATCCTTCACACCACACACGGTGTCTCATAAACACCCCCCTCAGAACATGAACCCCAAAACCCCTACACCGTAAACCAATCCTCAGGTGGCACATGACCCCTACAGCATAAACCACAGAGGGCGTGTGACCCGTACAACCCTAATCATACCTCGGATGGCATGTGACCCCTAGAGCATAAACCATATGCCAGGGAGCACGTGACCCCTACAACGTAAACCAATCCTCGGGTGGCACATGACCCCTACAACATAAAACCTCATAGGGCTTGTGATCCGTACAACCCTAATCATACTACGGATGGCATGTGACCCGTACAGCATAAACCATACGCCAGGGGGCACGTGACCCCTACAACGTAAACCAATCCTCGGGTGGCACATGACCCCTACAGCATAAACCACAAGCCAGGGAGCACGTGACCCCTACGAAATAAACCTCATAGGGCGTGTGACCCGTACAACATAAACCATACCCCAGGTGGCACATGACCTCTAGAACCTAAACCTCATGGGCATGAGACCCCTGCCACACAAAATCACACACCAGGTGGAAAATGACCCCTACAACATAACCTCACCTCAGAGGGCATGTGTTTTCGGGGTCACATTTCACCTGACCCCAACCTAAAGACTAATTAGCTAAGACTAATTAGGTCATGGTGGCAGGGTGGCTTAGCATGTTCCCATGTTCTCCCCGTGTCCGTGTGGGTTTCCTCTGGGTTCTCCGGTTTCCTCCCACAGTCCAAAAACATGGATCAGGTCAATTGAATTCTCCAAACTGCCCCATACAGTGCGTGTCTGTGTGAGTGAGTGTGTGCCCATCGATGGATTGGCGCCCTGTCCTGGGTGTATCTGCCCAGCGCCTGAAACGTTCTCCCCTGGATGGGCATGGGGAACCCCCCCCCCCACCCCCGCGACCCTAATAGAGGATAAAGCGGGAGATAATGGATGAATGATAATTAAGTCATAATGTTTAATACACCTGTAGTTCTGACCTGTGGGCGTCACCCCACTGCACCTGATGATGTCACGTCTTCTTTGTGTCCTCACTCGGGCGTCCCGATGTCTCATGTGCGTCTGATTTGCATGTTCACGCGACACAGCTGAGCGTTCCTGCGCCGTGCCTTTGTTTTCGGGTGTGGCCTTTTAATTTCACATTTGTAACGCCGTCCGCCAACAACAACGCACTAACGAAGCGGCTGAACGAGATTAGGGAGGGACGCCACGCAGAGGACCGCACAGCCGCTGCCATTCAGGTGACGCTGTTGGGTTTTTATAATTCATTCATTCATTATCTCCCACTTTATCCTCTATTAGGGTCGCGATGGGGTTCCCCATGCCCATCCAGGGGAGAACGTCTCGGGCGCTGGGCAGATACACCCAAGACAGGACGCCAACTATCACTGGACACACACTCACTCACACAGACACACTCTATATGGGGCAATTAGGAGAACTCAATTAACTTAATCCATGTTTTTGGACTGTGGGAGGAAACCGGAGAACCCGGAGGAAACCCACGCGGACACGGGGAGAACATGGAAACTCCACCCAGATGGGGATGCGAACCGGGAATCTCTAGCGCTGAGAGGAGAACATGCCAAACCACTAAGCCACCGTGCCGCCCTGGTTTTTATAATACTTTTAAGTAATTTAGTAAAAGTAATAATGTAAAGTTGCCCGAGACGTTCTCCCCTGGATGGGTATGGGGAACCCCCCCCCCGCGACCCTAATAGAGGATAAAGCGGAAGATAATGAATGAATGAATGAATGATAATTAAAGTAAAAGTCATGATGAGGTGAATCGTTCAGGGAACAGAGAAAATGACTTTAATGAACGAGCGTATGAGTATGAATGTCCGGTTGCAGGGTCAGCCGAGGGTTTTGAATAATGGGACAGTCAACAGGACCCGGTCATAAATTCATACCCCTGAGCATGGTGGCTTAGTGGTTTAGCACGTTCTCCTCTCAGCGCTAGGGATTCCCGGTTCGAATCCCCATCTGGGTGGAGTTTCCATGTTCTCCCCGTGTCTGCGTGGGTTTCCTCCGGGTTCTCCGGTTTCCTCCCACAGTCCAAAAACATGGATCAAGTCAATTGAATTCTCAAAAATTGCCCCATATAGAGTGTGTCTGTGTGAGTGAGTGTGTGTCGAGTGATAGACTGGTGCCCTGTCCTGGGTGTATCTGCCCAGAGCCCGAGACGTTCTCCCCTGGATGGGCATGGGGAACCCCCCCCCCCCCCCCCCGACCCTTGTCTATTTAGTAGAACGCATTAAATTATTTTGGAACGAAAGCGCCGACCTCTGACTGTTTCTTATGAAACGTAACAATGCCCACAGATGACCACGCCCCACCGGGCATCGTGACCTCCCACGTGGAGGCGTCACACCACCACGGCTCCGTCGCTACGCTTTAATATTCAACTGACGTTGAAATTAAGTCTCAGCATCTCGTCTAAACAACGTTCCGGAAACGTTGCCGTTGGGTTTTAAATCCATCCACAGACCACCGTGACCCCATCGTTCCGCTGTCCATCGAATGGACGGCGTTTCTCCACGGCGTTTCCGGCTCGTCCGTCGTACGTTCTGAATCACGCTATGACATCATCACTGTACCGGGATGCCGCCGGCGGCCCGTCTGCAGCGTCCCGCATCACTGCTGAGGACGTGAGGACGGAGAACACGGGCATTAAGGTGGAGGAGTGTGACAGAGGGCACGGTGAGTGGAGACCGGCTTTGAACTCCAGCAGCACTGCTGTGTCTGAGCCACACGAACACACCACCGCCGCCATGTCAGTGTCAATACAGTGCTGATCGTCATCCGCCACCCAGATGGACTACAAAATGCCATTAGAGAACTACAAAGCCCATCTATACGGTAAGTGAAACTAAGATAAGTTTCACAATGAGCCATAAAACAAGGTGGTGGATCTAAGTTCATTCATTCATTACGTACCGCTTTATCGTCTATTAGGGTCGCGGGGGGGGGATCCAGGGGAGAACGTTTCGGGCGCTGGGCAGACACACCCAGGACAGGGGGGCAATCTATCGCTGGGCACACACACACACACACACTATATGGGGCAATTTGGAGAACTCAATTGACTCGATCCATGTTTTTGGACTGTGGGACGAAACCGGAGAACCCGGAGGAAACCCACGCGGACACGGGGAGGACATGGAAACTCCACCCAGATGGGGACTCGAACCGGGAATCCCTAGCGCTGAGAGGAGAACATGCCAAACCACTAAGCCACCGTGCCACCTCTAATGAAGTTCATTCATTCATTATCTTCTGCTTCATCCTCTATTAGGGTCGCGGGGGGGGGGGAGAACGTTTCGGGCGCTGGGCAGACACACCCAGGACAGGGGGGCAATCTATCGCTGGGCACACACACTCACTCACACAGACACACTCTATATGGGGCAATTGGGAGAACTCAATTGACTCGATCCATGTTTTTTGGACTGTGGGAGGAAACTGGAGAACCCGGAGGAAACCCACGCGGACACGGGGAGGACATGGAAACTCCACCCAGATGGGGACTCGAACCGGGAATCCCTAGCGCTGAGAGGAGAACATGCCAAACCACTAAGCCACCGTGCCGCCTCTAATGAAGTTCATTCATTCATTATCTTCTGCTTCATCCTCTATTAGGGACGCGGGGGGGGGGGGGGGGGGTTCCCCATGCCCATCCAGGGGAGAACGTTTCGGGCGCTGGGCAGACACACCCAGGACAGGGGGGCAATCTATCGCTGGGCACACACACTCACTCACACAGACACACTCTATATGGGGCAATTTGGAGAACTCAATTGACTCGATCCATGTTTTTGGACTGTGGGACGAAACCGGAGAACCCGGAGGAAACCCACGCGGACACGGGGAGGACATGGAAACTCCACCCAGATGGGGACTCGAACCGGGAATCCCTAGCGCTGAGAGGAGAACATGCCAAACCACTAAGCCACCGTGCCACCTCTAATGAAGTTCATTCATTCATTATCTTCTGCTTCATCCTCTATTAGGGTCGCGGGGGGGGGGGGGGGGGGGGGGGGGGTTCCCCATGCCCATCCAGGGGAGAACTTTTCGGGCGCTGGGCAGATACACCCAGGACAGGGGGGCAATCTATCGCTGGGCACACGCTCCCTCTCACTCACACACACACACTCTATATGGGGCAATTGGGAGAATTCAATTGACTCGATCCATGTTTTTTGGACTGTGGGAGGAAACCGGAGAACCCGGAGGAAACCCACGCGGACACGGGGAGGACATGGAAACTCCACCCAGATGGGGATTCGAACCGGGAATCCCTGGCGCTGAGAGGAGAACATGCTAAACCACTAATAAAGTTAAATATAAAGATATAATATAATATAAATAATAAACATAATAACCGTTGACGATCCCATTGGGGAAAAAAAAAAAAAAAAAAACTATCGCGATAACTGCGGGTGTGAATGTAAATACCAACAGGTATCGCGATATTACCGCAAGATCGCCGACGTCACTGAAGTTCAAGGTAAAATCACCTCTCACGGTAAAGAAGCGCTGATTAAAGTGTTATAACGGCCATATAAGCGTTTATAAACGCACAGGTGAGCGTGCGTAAGTCGTAGTGACGCTTACCTGGCCGATAAACAGCTGCAGGGTGTCTCCAGTTGTCCTCCCCGAACTGAACTAAAGGAACCTGAACGGTACCTTTCACTCCGCCGTTGCGAAAGACAGTTACGCGTCACGTGACCTCGACCTGGGGGGGGGGGGGGGGGACGTGTCTCAAATCGAGCGCGCCCTTGTCCACTCGCCCTACGCCGCAGTGCACGACGAAGTTTTGGGGACAGGGCCGAAATCAGTGACGCGGTTCTGGAAGGTTCCACCGTTCTGTCAATACGGAGGCAGGAACCAACGCCTTACCCTCAGAGGGGAGGTCACGTGGACAGATGAGAGCGTTTTAGTTAAAGAACATCCATCCAAGGGCAGCACGGTGGCTTAGTGGTTTGGCACGTTCTCCTCTCGGCGCTAGGGATTCCCGGTTCGAATCCCCATCTGCGTGGAGTTTCCACGGTCTCCCCGTGTCCGCGTGGGTTTCCTCCGGGTTCTCCGGTTTCCTCCCACAGTCCAAAAACATGGATCGAGTCAGTTGTGTTCTCCAAATTGCCCCATATAGAGTGTGTGTGTGTGAGTGAGTGTGTGCCCAGCGATAGATTGGTGTCCTTTCCTGGGTGTATCTGCCCAGCGCCCGAAACGTTCTCCCCTGGATGGGCATGGGGAACCCCCCTCCATCCATTAAAGAACATCCATCCATCCATTATCTTCCGATTTATCCTCTGCTATTGTGGGGGTGGGGGGGGGGAGGTTCCCCATCCCCATCTAGGGGAGAATGTTTCGGGTGCTGGGCGGATACACCCAGGACAGGACGCCAATCTATCGCTGGGCACACACTCGCTCACACAGACACACTCTATATGGGGCAATCTGGAGAATTCAATTGAATTTGAATCCATGTTTTTTGACTGTGGGAGGAAACCGGAGGAAACCCACGAGGACACGGGGAGAAGATGGAAACTCCACCCAGATTGGGATTGTTAAAGAACATCGCTCCATTATATCAGCGCCACCTACATACCTATATGTACATATATACAGATGGACCTTGTGGTTCTAGTGTTACATTCTATAGTCCGTCTGTTTAATTCCTCTGCTGGTTTGTTTCCACTAGGGGGCGCCACGGTGAGGAACATCTGCGTCAGAGGGCATGAAGGTATTAGTGGGATGGTGGATGGTTTAAAGGGCGACGCTTCAACGCCAACAGAAGAGACGTTTTGGTCCTGCAGGCTGATTATTTTTATTTTTATTCTGTACATCTGCCGAGTCAGCATTCAGTCAGGAACCCACGGAACATGAAGGCAGAACGAACTTCAGCTCCGTCATGCAAAACGCCATAGAGGTGGAGCCCTGATGCAGAACGTATTCACGGGAGAACACAACACACAGGTCTATGAGAACGACAACCGAGAGAGTCCTATATCTGTACAAACATGAAGCTTCCTCACTTACAGGCAGGGGGCGATGTGACTGGGGTTTACCTCACGTTAGCACATTCGGTTCCTTTTAAAACTCTTCTTAAGGTCAATCTGATCTTCCTTGTGACCTTATTGAGCATCCATCCATCCACCCATCCACCCATCCTGAGAGGAATTAAAGAACCACTGCCCCCCCACACCCCCACCATCGAACTATTCCACTGGTTTTAAGCTTGAGCAACCTCCGGACAAACCTACGGTATCGGGATAGGCTGATTTTTTTTTTTTCGCCCTAAGCACATTCACACACTTTGCTCTTCTCGTGGTTTGTTATTTGATGTAGAGGGGAAACCAGAGAACCTAAAGAAAAGCAAACATACGGGATTAAAGGAGAACATGCTCATCAAACTGTTATTAATTAAATGTTTTATTATCAGCTCTAACTGCCTTCCTGGTCTGTTTCTTTCGAGGTGTGACCGGCGTCCTGGAGGTGTGGTCAGACCTTCATCCATGGCCGATGAATACTGGATGGAACCTGAATATTAATTGGACTGGCGGTCCTGCAGGACGCCCCCTAATGGACTCACATATAGTTTTCCAGTTGTTAGAGTTTTTCAATTGGTTAAATATCTGTACATGGCTGTCCTACACTGTTGTCGCTGCCTGGCCTCTCAAGGAGGACTGATTCCTGGTCCTCACAAGTTTTCTTCCTTAAATAACATCATAACAGGGAGTTTTGTCTTGCCGCTGTCGCTTCGGCTCGCTCTTTGGGGGTTTAAAGGCTTTTCATTCTGTAAAGCTACTTTGTGACGACGTACTGATGTAAAAAGCGCGACATAAATAAATCACGTCATAACGCCGAAGCTTGTCATTCACTCTGCGACCATTTCTGATTTGGGATTCAGTGATGTGAATCGCTTAAAGAGTTGTTTAAAGGAAACGAATCAGTCCGCCGTCATTAACGAATCAAATGACATCATAAATAAACCGAGTGGAACGTTGTACACACATTTATGGACAGTCCTCCTCCCACCGACACCCCCCTCCCCCCTCCCCCCTCCCGGTCTAGTCCATAAAGCCTCCGTATCTTTTGTGCGCCTCGGGCAGCGGGCCCCCCCCGCGCTCCTCATCCCAGCGCTTGCGCAGGCCATACGCCTTGGGCTCGTCGAGCCACTGTGGCCGGCCCACCCGGCGCATGAAGCCCCCGTAGCGCTTCTGCAGATCCTTGGCGTCATCGCCGGCGTCGGCGTCGGCCCTCAGGATCTCCCTCAGAATGTCCAGCTCCTCCTCGTCGGGCCCCTCTGGAACCCCGGCCTTGGGGAGTCGGCCGTACGTGTCGACGCGGGCGTCCTGCGGGTCCTCCGAAGCCTTTTTGGTCATGAAGCCGCCGTAGCGTTTCATGAAGCCGCCGTATTTCTTGGCGAGGAGGTGCTCCAGGTCGTCGGGCTCCGGCTCGGGTCCGGTGATGGCGTTGCGCTGGCCGTCGGCGAGAGCGTCTTTGCAGACCTCCAGGTTCCGCAGGTCCAGGTTGCCCCCACACTCCAGTGTGCATGGCTGAGGAGGGAACACAGAACCATTATCAACGTGGCTGTAGGTCCTGGTTTTAGAAGACGGTGGTCACTGCAGTTCTGAGAATCATCCACCACCCTAATAATAATACCTGCTCTGTGGGGGGTGGTCATCAGAGAACAGAGTGAAGGGGAAACATCTGGACTAGTAGATTTTTATGACGCCTCTCTGATCCGCACCTGACCGACGTTACTGCAGTCCCTTCTCCACCAGGTGGCGCACTCAACCTGATTCTCGGGCAATAAACTCAGCAGGTCCCCAACAAGCTCCCGTCCCCAACACCCCGCTTTAACGCAACAGGAGCCGAACAGAGGAGGTCCCGGATGATGGAGCACCACCACCCTGCTGCAGAACCACAACAACATCTGCGCAGAACAGCTTGAGCAATCACGGCCGAGCCACGAACCCGCAGCAAACGGCACCCACGGGACACGACAGCTGCTTAATGCCCTGTTCTACCGAGGCTGTTACCCATAAAGACCCCGAGCTCATCCCCGTTCCGTAAGGATTCGAATCCACAAAAGTAACATAAGATAAAAAAAATACAATAAAATAAAAAAACGCTTAACAAACTTAACAACATTTAGAAATTCAACTTTAGAGGTTGTAGAAGCAACATGGGGCCACATTAAGGTTGAGTACCAGTGTTGGTCGTAAATAATAAAAATGACATGGATATACATCCATCCTTTATCTTCTGCTTTATCCTCTATTAGGGTCGCGCGGGGGGGGGGGGGGGGGGTTCCCATGCCCATCCAGGGGAGAACGTTTCGGGCGCTGGGCAGATACACCCAGGACAGGACGCCAATCCATCACCGGACACACACTCACTCACACACACACACACACACACTCTATTTGGGGCAATTTGGAGAATTCATCTGACCTTGATCCATGTTTTTGGACTGTGGGAGGAAACCGGAGAACCGGGAGGAAACGGACACGGGGAGAACATGCAAACTCCACCCAGATTGGGATTCGAACCGGGAATCCCTAGTGCTGAGAGGAGAACATACTAATCCACTTAGAAGCCACCGTGCCACCCTTTTATATATATGTATAATACCAGTCAAAAGTTAGGCCATGCCCCCTTCTTGCTTCATTCTCTATTTCCTCCACTTACCATATAGATGGACTTTGTAGTTTTCCATTTACAGACTGTAGTCCATCTGTGTTCTGTGTTGTTGTTAGTCCTCTGTTGGGTCTCTGTTCTCTATTGGTCAGGAGCATCTCCACCTCAGTCACACTGCTGGGATAGGACTAATGCACCCACCCAATAACCCCTGCTCGTGCTGGTACTATTGGGGTCCTGACCATTAGAGAACAGAGTACACAGTGTGTACTGTAGAACACAAACAGATGGACTACAGATTGGAATTGTAGAACTACAAAGTCCATCTTTACAGTGAGTGGAGCAGAAAAGGGGGCGTGTCCAAACATCTGACAGTACTGTGTATTTATATAGATTTATATATTTTATATTATTGTTAAACATCTGGAACATCTGGAACTGGTTGCACTGTTGTATGAAGCAGCCCTCACACGTTCCACGGTGTCAGTGAATAAATGGACCGTTTGGTGTTGATGTGGCCCCGCCCCGTGGAGGACGGGGGGGGGGGGTGTAATTGTGTAGCAGTGGATAAACGTTTACACGGGATGAAGTGTGATTGCAGTCGTACCGCGGCGCTGCTCTCCGCCTGCTGCACCGTCAATGAGCCCAACAGGCAGAGTGCGCACTCCTTAGTGCACTCCGCTCGCACCGCCATCACCCAGCCGGCACCCAGCGCCAACATCCACCACAGGTTCACCATCAGCGCCATGAGCTGCGGCACAGGACAGACAGGAAGACGAGAGTTAGGACAGGAATAAAGAGACGGAGACGAAAGAAAAACCCAGAGAGAGAGACAGAGAGAGAAGAAATAAAAACAGAGACAAAGAGGAAGACGAGAGTTAGATGAGGAATAAAGAGACGGAGACGAAAGAAAAACCCAGAGAGAGAGACAGAGAGAGAAGAAATAAAAACAGAGACAGAGAGGAAGACGAGAATTAGGTAAGGAATAAAGAGACCGTATGGTGGAGAGAGACGGAGACGAAAGAAAAACCCAGAGAGAGAGACAGCGAGAGAAGAAATAAAAACAGAGACAAAGAGGAAGACGAGAGTTAGGTAAGGAATAAAGAGACGGTATGGTGGAGAGAGACGGAGACGAAAGAAAAACCCAGAGAGACAGAGAAGAAGACGAGAGTTAGGAGAGGAATAAAGAGACGGAGACGAAAGAAAAACCCAGAGAGAGAGACAGAGAGAGAAGAAATAAAAACAGAGACAAAGAGGAAGACGAGAGTTAGATGAGGAATAAAGAGACGGAGACGAAAGAAAAACCCAGAGAGAGAGACAGAGAGAGAAGAAATAAAAACAGAGACAGAGAGGAAGACGAGAATTAGGTAAGGAATAAAGAGACCGTATGGTGGAGAGAGACGGAGACGAAAGAAAAACCCAGAGAGAGAGACAGCGAGAGAAGAAATAAAAACAGAGACAAAGAGGAAGACGAGAGTTAGGTAAGGAATAAAGAGACGGTATGGTGGAGAGAGACGGAGACGAAAGAAAAACCCAGAGAGACAGAGAAGAAGACGAGAGTTAGGAGAGGAATAAAGAGACGGAGACGAAAGAAAAACCCAGAGAGAGAGACAGTGAGAAAAGAAATAAAAACAGAGACAAAGAGGAAGACGAGAGTTAGGTAAGGAATAAAGAGACGGTATGGTGGAGAGAGACAGAGACGAAAGAAAAACAGAGACAGAGAGAGAGAGAGAGAGAGAGAGAGAGAGAGAGAGACGTAAAATAAAAAAAAGAGACAAAAAGGAAAGAAAACCAGATAGAGACAGAGAGAAGACGAGAGACAGAGAATCAGACAGAGAGAGAGGAAACAAAGGAAATTAAAAAGAGACAAAAAGGAAAGAAAAACAGACAAAGACAAAGTAACGAGAGACGGAGAGAGACAGAAAGAGAGAGATGAAGAAATCAAAACAGAGAGACCGAGACACAGACGGAGAAAGAAAAGAAATAAAAAAAAGAGACAAAAATGAAAGAAAAAGAGACAGAAAATAAGAAAGAAGAAATAAAAACAGAGAGACAGACAGAAGAGAGAGACAGACAGAAGAAATAAAAAATAAAAAAATTAGTCAGGAGGAAGGTAGAGAGACGAAAAGAAAACGAAAGGCAGAGAGAGAAGAAATAAAAATAGAGACAAAAGGAAAAGGTAGAGAGACGTTTATACTTTAGACATCTATCAGACAAAGCGAGAGAGAGACGAAATAATAAATAGAGAACAATACGAGAGAGAGAGTTGATTCTTAGCTGATGCTCTGCGGTTTCACAAACAGACCGAACGACATGTCCATCCAGAGGAGAACGTTTCGGGCTCTGGGCAGATACACCCAGGAGAGGACGCCAGTCTATCACCGGGCACACACAAACTAGGGGCAATTTAGATGGGGCAATTTGAAGCGGCCAATGTGCATTGAATCCATGTTTTTGGACTTTGGAAGAATTTTGGAGAACCCTGAGAACACCCACACGGACACGGGGAGGACATGCAAACTCCACCCAGATCGGGATTTGAACCCTGGACCCCCAGCGCTGATCGGATCTTATTTTATATCAATAAGTTTTAGTTTTAACGCCTCGAGAGAAACGAACTTTCAGTGAAGATCAAAGAGGACGTCTGACGACTGACCGGAAACGTTGTATCTGAATCTGATTTAACAGACCGAGTTTCTGTTAAACTGAATCCGTACGTTTACACCTGTAAACACGGTCCGGCCGCTGGGCGGGGACGAGCCTCGGTCCTCACAAGGCTTCCACTCACTTCCCTTTGATCCTGGAGGCTTGTGGCTTTGAATCTGTAAAGCTGCTGTTTAAAAACGTCTTATAAATGTCAAAATAAAGGAGTCAAATTTACAGAAAATCAACAGCGAGGACATCGGGAACCAGAGACGGAACCATCGCAGACGAGAAGATGCTGGGGTTTCAGTGAGGAGTTAAAAACCTCAGAGAGTTCCCGAAAAAGACCTCGATGACCCCGACTTCTCCTGATCTGCACTTTAAAGTCGTCCTTTATTTAATATCATTAATATAATATCATTAAGGTTATTAACGAGGTTACCTGAGCTGCCGGGTCGGTCCCTCGGGGGATGGACAGATGGAGGCGTCTCTCCGTGGTCTTCGCGGTCCGTGTGACGGGAGGGAGGGAGGCGCAGACGCAGCTCGGTGCTCAGCCGTTGACTCCTCGGCGACTCTGCGTGCGCAGGACCGACGGCGGGGGATTTAAGTAGCGACTCCGCCCCTCCCAGTTCCCCCCCCCCCCACATCACAACCCACTAGAAACGTGAAGCCTGTCCTCCAGATCCTCGTACAGAGTATCAACAGATACAGGGACCTGGGACGGGGACGGGGACAGGGACAGATACAGGGACCTGGGACGGGGACGGGGACAGATACAGGGACCTGGGACGGGTTCTGCTGTTCGGAGGACACGGGGACGGCCGGACACTGATGTAACGTTCATTTAGAACACTCTGACCTGATCGGTCTCGGGTCATTTCGTTTGGACTCCATATGAATGCTGACGATCAGGACCATGGAGGGGTTATTAGGGTGGTGGATGATTCTCAGGACTGCAGTGGTGACACGGTGGTGGTGGTGGTGGGTGTGTGTGTGTGTGTGTGTGTGTGTGTTGTAACTGGGGAGTCGAGGAAGCGGTGAGGTCATCGATCGTGGCCAACACGTCATTTATGAGGCACGAGTCCATTAGGTGGTGGTGCAGACGCGCACCGAGGGGCAGTTACCATGTGGACGTCACCTATTGGATGTTTTTGTAGACGTGTTGAGGGGAGTGGAGTGAACCCCCCCCCCCCCCCCCCGGAGGAAACCTGTGTAACTGCGCAGTGAGATCAAAGACACTTTTAAAGAACCTACGTAGGTTCTATAGAGACAAAAAAAAATCACAACACTGAAGGAAAGTGCTGTGACCTATCCCGGTGCTCATGAAAAAAAAAAAAAAATTCATAGACCATGGGAGAAAACGGGGTGGTTTGGGAGATGATTCACATAGATATGTGGAGAACATACCAATTCTACACAGAAGGGACCTCGTTCGCTCAGCCCGTCTGTTGAACCCAGACGGACGTATCCACGCGGCTCTCGCAGGCGGTGCTCGCTCCGAGCAGCGAGGGTAGCTAGGGTAGGGCTCCCCCTAGTGTCTCAGCATGAGCAATGCAGCTGTTCGATGACCGATGGAGGGTGTGCACACTCTGTAAACAATAAACATATAAACATCTGCGCACGAGCACTACATTTGGCCACCTATGGTAAGGCATGGTATTGCAGGGGTGTATATATATAATATTGCTTTATTATGTTAATTCTAATCAATTTTATAATAATTAATTATGTGTCTCTGCCAGTTTATGATCTACCCCCCCCCCTCCCATTTCCCATCATCTCTCCTTCCATCACATGATCCATTCACCTTTTTAATATCTTGTTCCATGATGAGCGCCTCCACGTTAATGCGGAACCCTCCCCGGTCAGGAGACGCGTTCCGAGGAACGACGCTCCATACATCACATCCACTGTACGTCAGCGCGCAGATGGAGGCGCCCCGCGTTTGTTTATACACGCCCCGCTGTCTTAATCACGTCGTTTGTAATCATTATCATCCTGTTGCTCCAACAATCCGCGTAAACAACGCGCGCAGACGTTAATCTGCGGTTCCGCCATGTCTCGCAATTCGGTTACGCCGCTGATGTTGATGCAGCAGAACATTCATTCCACGTCTTCGGCTTCGGTAAACAGTGTGAGGAAGGCGATCAGACGTCAGTGCTTGGAACCGAGTCCGCGGAACTCTCGGATTCCCGTTGAAGGCCCTTTGAGATGAACTGGGAGTTCTACTGTGGGCCAGGCCTCCAATATTTATGAGGTATTTGGTGGGGAACTGTGTAGAACATTGGAGATCCCCCATCGTCCCCGGCATCGATTCCGGTCGCCTTGGTAACGCTACCTGGTGGAACCTCTGGACATGTCCATCACCGGCTGCATGGAGGTGATCCCAGAAGATCCGAGATGTACGGACACGGAGAACGTTGAAGACTTGAAGATTGTTCCAGTTGGATGGAGATCGGTTCTCGTACTCCTCTCCTCGTGTTCCGGCTTGTATCGCCCTTCAACGGGAGAACCAATCACAGCGCCGTCCTCTGATTTTGTCCAAAATGGGCGTGGCCTTTACAAATACGTTGGAGTGTCAACCGATGTACACGGGGTCGAGACGTTCCCTCAGGTCCATGAACCCAGTCCTCCTGCAGAGAAGGTCCGGCCCTAATGCGACGCCTTCCGTTTAATTTTTGTTTTTAATTAAGCGACCGACTTTGATGTTTAAAAGAATGAGAACAGAGGGGGGGGGGGAGGCAACCGAGTGGGAACTTTAAGTGTTCCACGTCTTGGATGTAATTAAACCCGTCCGCCTGCGTTAATTAAAGCTTATCAGCGGCCGCCGGCAGGAACGAAGGCGTGCGTCGTGTCCCGTGGCCGGGTTAATGATTATTTTCTCGTATTTAATGAAGTCCAAGAAGATAAACAAACTGGAGGAGCGCCTGCTAGGGTCACTCTAAAGTAAACACGCTGGACGGAACGATTGGGACGCAGCCCGTAATCATTAACTTCAGGTGTTATGTTCTAGGTGGAAAATGGGGGGGGGGGGGGCGGTGGCTGAGTGGTTGGCATGTTCTCCTCTCAGCACTGGGGATTCCCGGTTTGAATCCCAATCTGGGTGGAGTTTCCATGTCCTCCCCGTGTCCGTGTCGGTTTCCTCCGGGTTCTCCGGTTTCCTCCCCACAGTCCAAAAAACATGGATCAATGTCAATTGAGTTCTCCAAATTGCCCCATATAGAGTGTGTTTCTGTGAGTGAGTTTGTGTCCAGTCATATATTGGCGTCCTGTCCTGGGTCTATCTGCCCAGCGCCCGGAACGTTCTCCCCTGGATGGACATGGGGAACCCCATGGATGGATGTAAAATGGGGAGCTCATGTTGGAGCGTCCCAATACTTTGGACAAAGATTTGCACGAGCGGCAATTAACTCTAAGCCAACACATGCCAAAGGGCAGGGATAGGCCCCGAACCACGCCCGGATGCTTTCACTCCACTAATTTACTCACCAGGAATCTGATTGGCTTGTAAAAGGAATCCAGAGCTCACAGGAGAAACCTGCGGAGAGGTGGGGAGAACATACCAATTCCACTCTTTCTTGCCCTGGTGTTTTTCTGAGGTTCCACCTTGCCGATCTTCAGCTGATTCAGGTTCTCCTCCTCCACCACTGGCACCATGGGTGTGTATTCGGACCCACCGAGTTTCTCGAGTTCCCCTTCCTTAAACATCGCGGTACCCGTGATGTCCACAGACTTTCGGCGCGTGTCCGTAGGCGTTTCCGTGGTCGCTCGCTTCATCAGCTCTGAGTCAACAGGAACAACAACAACAGGAAGTAATAAGGCGACGGTTCCGCGGCGGGGAACGCGCTCTCGGTGACGCGGGGCGGCCGGGTCGAAAGTGCACCAGATAACGCCCATTCGTCTGAAACGCAATAATTGGAAGACAATTAAATCTGAGGCGCGTCTGCAGCCTGGACGGACGCAGCTCTAATCGGCGCTCGCATTCAATTTCCTGCAGCGGGCGAGGCGGACGCTGCGGCGGCGTGACCACGCGGGACGCGGTGGGCGTCCTGATCACCGGCGGTGTTCCGCTTTACTTTCTGGATAAGGAGCTCCGGTTCCGCCGAACAGGGATTAATGAGTTTCCACCAATCAGTGTTGACGTGACGTCCGGGAACCCCTACTGGACGTTTGGGGTCAGAACACGGGGTACAGAACCAAGGAAGTTGACAGTGTGGGCCCTTAACTTGACCATGTGATCTGAGCTTGCGAGGACCAACAGCATGGTTCAAACAGAGGCGCAAAGACCGACAACCATCATGGAATCATCGCCATGACAACGCCACGCACACTGTAGCCTGTAGCTACAGGAGAGGAGATCACGTTACAGCTCCGATCGTTTTAGTTTAGTTTATGCTTTGTTGAAAAATGCATTTTAAAACGTCGCCGTTACATTGTTAATTAAATTAATTGTCCTAATGAATCAACCAGCTCCGGATAACGTTGCGCGTTTCCGCTCCACGTCTCTGGACCCAGGACTCGTAACGTAGCGAGTTTTTTTACGATGGAATTGATGGACGTTCCGCGTGCGGCTCGTTGCTCTTTGCTTTATTGGCACTTAAAAGGCACGCAGCGGCGTTTTATTGCCCCATTAAGACGTGTTCAGAACCACTAAACGTTCCGCCGCCGAGCGGAACCTCGCGCAGCCTGAATAATTCAGACGGGCGTCACGCCGACACCGCGCCGAACCCTCAATCCATTAATTAATCCCAAAGAACCGAATTTACATCAGAGCCGACGGCCATCGCGTCCTCTAATGGGTCCTGATGGAGGACCCGGACCGAGGCGGCGGGGGGGGGTCGACGTGATGTTCTTGAAGCCCCCTGGGGGATCGAGGCGGAACGTCGGGGATCCAGGTGGTTCTGTAATTGGGTTCGCCACATACAGTATGGACTGCGGTGTGGGATGTGATGTCATAAAGTCTGACGGCAGAGCGTCCCGGTCTCAGAGTGGGGTCATGACGCTTCTTGCTTGGGGGCCCCGTGAGGGGCCTAATGGCAGCAGTGGGGCTTTGATCTCATCAGATGTGGTTACATTAGGCGGAGGAACATATGCGATGTGTGGGGTATGAGTTTCGTGGAGTTGGATGGGGGCGTGGTTACGATGCCCCCTATGGGCCCCTGTGGGACCCTCATTGCTCCCGTGATGGCGGGACATGAGTTCACACCCTCATCATCCACTGGGAGGCATGATGCACGGTAGTCATGGTAACGGTAGCTGGGTAACCGGTCAGGGTGTGGGGCAAGCGGGCAGAGGTTTAAACCCAAGTCCTCCACCAATTTGACAGTGCGGGCCCTTGAGCGAGGCCCTTAACTCAGATTGCTCCTGGGTGGAATTATGATGACTGACCATGTGATCTGATCCCAGTCACCCAAGTCTCTTTGGATATGGGGCCCCTAAGCGAGGCCCTCATTAACCCCATGCTATTTTCATACTCCACCATCAAACTGAACACAGTGCCAGGCGTGGTAGGTCACCTGGTTAGGGTGTGGGCCCTTGAGCGAGGCCCTAAACCCTCATTGCTTCTGGGTGATTTAGAATGACTGACCATGTGATCTGACCCCAGTCATCCATGTCTCGTTGGATATGGGGCCCCTAAGGGAGGCCCTTAACCCTCAATAACCCCATGCTTTTTACCTACTCCACCATCAAACTGAACACAGTGCCAGGCGTGGTAGGTCACATGGTTAGGGTGTGGGCCCTTGAGCGAGGCCCTAAACCCTCATTGCTCCTGGGTGATTTAGAACGGCTGACCATGTGATCTGACCCCAGTCATCCGTGTCTCATTGGATACAGGGCCCCTGAGAGACCGTGTAAGGTCAAGGGTTCGAGCCCAAGAGTCCAACACCGGCGCACCACCACCACAATGTCCGCATCACTGCAGAACCCAGAATCATCCACCAGAACATCCATGAGACCAAAGGGACGGGAAACTCGGCGCTGGTTTAACACGCCCGCCCCATCACGTCCCCCCCCTCCACGCCGACTCCTCCATTACGCCATCACTTTTTCGACGGCGGCGTCAGGTGGAGACGACCCCGGCGACCCCCCCCCCCCCCCCCCCCCGCTCCGATGCTCGACGCGCCCGCGGCTTTGATGAACGGACGCGCCGCCGGCGTAATGCGTCGCTCCAATTTCGCCGGGGGCCCGAAACCTGCCGCCGGCGCGCCGCCACCCCGCCCCACCCCACCGCGCCCATCAGGCTCGGACGGCCTCGGACCTCGCGGGGTCGCGCGATGCATTAGCGCCCGCTGAGTCAGCAATTCGGATAATTAGTGTTATTTTTCATCAAAGCCACTGGATGCTGGTAATTCGTCCAAATGGCTGCGGACGGACAGGACGGACGGACAGACGGGGGGAGATGTTTGTTCAGACGGGGGGTGGGGGGGGTGGTGGGTGTGGTGAGGGGGGGCGGGTCCTGCAATTTCTCATCTAGAACACGGTTGAAGAGAATTTCTGAAACTTTGGGGTCTTTGTGGTTCCACGGTTCCACTTTGTAGTTCCCTTTGGTATGTCCTCTGATGATCAGGACCATAGACAGAGCGGGTGTCATTAGGGTGGTGGATGATGCTCAGTACTGCAGTGACGCTGACGTGGTGGTGCGGGAGTGTGTTTAAACCCGGAATCCACTCACTGTGCACTCTGTTATACTCCTCCACCTTAACGGCCCCCCCTTGAGGACGTAGACGCAGAGGCAGGAGGACATCTGTTGTGTCGTCCGGTTTGCGTTCTCCGTCCTCCATCAGGGGATCAAAGCAGGACCACCGCACTATCGCAGCACCACCATCTCAGTCTCACTGCAGTACTGAGCGTCATCCACCACCCTAATAACACCAGCTCTGTCTATGGTCCTGATCATCAGAGGACATACCAAAGGGGACTACAAAGTGGAACCGAGGAACCACAAAGACCCCAATGTTTCAGAACTTCTCTTCAGCTGTGTTCGAGATGAGAAATTACAGGACCCGCCCCACCCCACCACACGCACACACCCCCCCCCCCACCCATGACCTTTTCCCGCGGGACACCCCCCCCGAATCAGACGGGACAACCTGTATCCGAGCACAGAGCTCCTCCGGAACCGGCTCTGACGTTCCGTAAGGTTAACTGTCGGCCCGAATGCGGGCGCGCCGGCGTGAGCGGCGGCGCTAATTACGCCGCGCCGTAATCAGACGTTACACCAGCACACGAGCTGCCGTCATCAGGCATCGCTCGTCTCTCAGAGGGGCACGGCCCCCGCCCCCTCCCCCCCACCCCCCCCCTCCACCCGCTCCTCCACCCGCCCCCGGGGGTGTCTTTTGAAGTGTATGACTTAAACGATCCGTCCTAATGGCGTGATAATAACGCGGATGGAGGAACGAGATGAGTCTGATCCAAAGGGGGGGGGGGTGTGAAGGGCCACCACCGCTCCACCACCGCACCACCACCGCACCGCCACCGCGCTCCTTTATTCAATCTGACCGCAGTAAGGCTTCTCGCGGAACAGGGTTCCATTCACGGAGCGCCGTCTCATTCCGCGGACCATAAAGAGCCGCCCGTCTCGTCCTTCAGCTGGTCTCCGTCTCGATGAGGGGGAGAGGAAGAGCCTGTCCTCCGAGGACTCGCCGAAGTATTGGGACACCCTCAGGGGATTTAATGACATGCCAATCAAAGGCGGTTGGATGAGAGAGAGACTCCATTCCGGCTGGTTTTAGGGGTGCTGGAGGGGCCTTCCCTAAACTGTTGCCTCAGAGCGAGGTCAGACGTCTCCGTCTCGGATGACCTCAACAGCCTCATAGGGAGATATGGACGTCCGCTGGTCCACTGTCTGACCATGCTTTGAGGAAACACTTTAGGGAAGGCCCCGTATTCCAGCATTGGCCATCCCTGAAAAAGTCCTGACCTCTAGGGCCTTCCCTAAAGTGTTTCCTCAAAGCGTGGTCAGACACTGATGTTGGACCAGCTGACCTCCATATCTCAATAGGAGTCAATGCTGCACTAAGGGCCTTCCCTAAACGGTTTCCACAAAGCTGGCCACATGGTCAGTCATTGTTGGATCTGTTGAATGGGGTCGTGGTCAGGACAGGGTGGGATAAGTTCTGGACCTTAGTGGGAACATGCTGGTATAGTGGGGCCTTCCCTAAAGTGTTTCCTCAAAGCGTGGTCAGACACTGATGTTGGACCAGCTGACCTCCATATCTTTCCATGAAAAATGTTGGATGAGGTTGAGGTCAGGGCTTTTTCTGGGATAGTCAATGCTGGAATAAGGGCCTTCCCTAAACTGTTCCCTCAAAGCTGGCGTTCCCGTCCATCCCACCCCTGCCGTGTCACGGCGGACCTTCGGACCTGTGAGCGTTGCCATGGTGACCACGGCTCGTGGACCGAGGTGGCACTTGAGCTCCCCCCTTCACAGCGGGGTTCCGATGCGCTCTCAGGGAGATTGCGCCGAGCGCGGGGTCCGCCCCGCACGTCTCCCAGCAGAAAGATAATCAACCCGGGGGGTGGTGGGGGTGAGGGGTGAGGGGTCAGCTCTCCGTGAATGACCACCACGCCGCGGGGCCGACGTCGATAACGGGACCGAAGATGCGCTCGGCTCCTCCGAAGACGCCGCCCGTCGATCGATGCCATGGATTTAACCATCGTCCTCATTTTCCCAAATTGCACTCGCTGGAGGATGAGGTCCAGGGGGGTGGGGGGGGTGATGTGGGGGGGGGCGGCGGCGTGGCATCAGGGTGGTGGATGATCCTCAGCACCGCCGTGACGCTGACGTGGTGGTGCCGGTGTGCGAGTGTGTACACACGTCCTCTCCCAAAAAAACACCACGGACGCGGTTCGACGGCCGCATGCTTTTTCGCTGCCCGTTGGCAGGACCCCGCATCGTAATGAAGCCTAAGCTCCTCCTCCTCCTAACAGCGGTCGGCCCGAGGACCGCGGCGTTCTCCGTCGATAGTCCATTTACACCTCCAGGCTCGACGGCCCCGCGGGGACGGCGCTCTCGCACCACCCGCCGTTATTTTCGGTGGGGGTTCGTGAATCGAGCCGCACTTAAGAGCCACTTCATGTTCCGACCTCGATTTTTTCCTACCAAAAAAAAAAAAAAAAAAAAAAAAAACACGGCGGTGATTACACAGAACCTGCAGAAGATGGAGGCGCACGCCGGCCTCCTCCACACGCCAGCCTCCTCCACACGCCAGCCTCCTCCTCACGCCAGCCTCCTCCTCACGCCAGCCTCACCTCCATCATCAGCGCCAGAGCTCAGGAACTCCCAACTGCATGGTTGACCTCCTAAAATCCCCAAATCCTTCTTTTAGCCACTGGAACACCACCTCTAGTGGAGGGTGGATGGCGTTACTATGGAGATTGCTGGATGTTCACCTGGTGGAGGACCCCCCCCCCTCCTCCTCCCCCCGTTTAGGACCACGTCCACAGAGAGGAAAGTCCTGCAGCATCTCCACATCCTGAGAAGGTCGAGGCCACCACGCCCCTTATGTGTTTCCAACCAAAGTCTCAACCCATGATGCACCACAACGGAGCTCTGGAGCCACGCCCCTTCATCCTATCTCAGTAGGCCACGCTTCGGCTAAAGGCCTTCCCCAAACTGTTTGCACCAGCTCGCACGGCTTTCGATCCTTTTCGTCTCCGTGACATCATCAGATGAGGTTCTGTTGATGTAGGTCTCATCCTCCGAGCTTCCTCGCCTCGTCATGCCTCCACCCTCCCCCCCCCACCCCCAGGGGCCGTTGCCGGGGTTCCTTCTGTGGGGTTCCGGTAGAATTTGTCACGAGTCATCGGTCGTTGGGGGACTTTTCGTCTCTTGGGCGGCGCACAGGGGTGTGAAGGTTCCTCCATCTGCGTCTGCGATGCCGGCAGATGGTCGGGATAATTACTCGATGCCCGGGGACGGCCGCGACGCCGACGACCACGCCAACAGACACTCGGGTGGAACTGCCATGCCCCCGAGCTGCCCGCGGGGGGTGCTACACGCACACTCAGAGACGCAGAGACAGAGGGAAGACATTAGCGTCTGACGGGCGTCGCACGAGGGGGGGGGGGGGACTTTTCTCTGACATTGGACTTTAGTTTGTAGATGATGTGTTTCATCAGGAGGTGGAGCTTAAGTTGGAGGTGGGGGTGAAGGTTGAGGTGGAGGTGGTGGTTGAGGTGGAGGTTCAGTTGGCGGTGAAGGTGAAGGTGGAGGTGGACATTGAGGTGGAGGTTCAGGTGGAGGAGAATGTTGATATTGAGGTGATGGTGGAGGTTAAGGTTAAGGTTGAGGTGGGGGTTCAGGTGAAGGTGGCGATTGAGGTGGTGGTGGTGGTTGAGGTGAAGGTGGGGGTGAAGGTTGAGGTGGAGATGGACATTGAGGTGGAGGTGGTGGTTGAGGTGAAGGATGAGTTGGAGGTTCAGGTGGAGTTGAAGGTTGAGGTGAGGAGGTGAGGAGAGGTGTTGATATTGAGGTGATGGTGGAGGTTGAGGAGAATGTTGAGGTGGAGGTTAAGGTGGTGAAGGTGGGGGTTCAGGTGAAGGTGGCGATTGAGGTGGTGGTGGTGGTTGAGGTGACGGTGAAGGTGCAGGTTGAGGTGAAGGTGGAGGTTCAGTTGGAGGTGAAGGTTGAGGAGAATGTTGAGGTGGAGGTGAAGGATGAGGTGAAGGTGGAGGTTAATTAGCAAATGTTGCCACAACTACTATAATCCCTCATATAAAACCGTTGCTATGACCACAGCAGCTGATGGAGTTCTAAAGTCTTAAATGATTTGATGATGAGAACCATCGTGGTTCTTCGTTCCACTGCAGTCACGATTCCAACATTAAAGCTTTGATCTTCTCTCCATCACACAGCGGAGGCCACCGTTTCACTGAGTCCCACTGTATCCAATATGAAGGCGTGGGAGGAGCGCCACCGCCGGGGGTACCATCAGGGGTAGCATGGTGTTCGGGTTCCGCGTGGTTCTGTTTGAGATTCTGAGCGAGCGTGTGAGTGCAGAGCTGTAATCTGTTTGCACTTCAGAGCTGAGATTACAGAGACGGACCCCGTCATCCTCCACCCTAATGATGGAGCTTCTGTGTCGGTCAGTGAGTCAGCTCATCAAGAACCCACACAGAACCCACACAGAACCTCACAGAACCAACAAAGAACTCACACAGAAACCCTCACAGAACCAACACAGAACCCTCACCGAACCCACACAGAACCAACACAGAACCAACACAGAACACTCAGAACCCACACAGAAACAACACAGAACCCACGGAGGAGTGGAGTCTCACAGTTCCACAGAGAACCAACACAGAACGTTCACAGAACCCACACAGTCATTCCCATATGGAGGAGTTTATTCAGTAACCAGGAGTTTATTAATGGAACACTCTGAAACAAAGAAGAAAGACGACGGAGGGGTGGAGTCTGTTTTTTTTTAATGGAACCACACGACGTTCTGGTTTATAGATTGGGAGGAGCCAAAAGGGAGGAGTTTACAGAAAGGGAGAAGTTAATTGATGGGATAGAAGTTTTAAAAAATGGGAGGAGTTAACTTTGGGATTGGGAGGAGTTTGTAGAATGGGAGGCGTTAATTTAATTAATTGAATGAGTTAATGAAAGGGAGAAGATAATGTATTAAAGGGGAGGAGCTTATGGAAATGCGAAGTCAATTTATGGAATGGGAGGCGTTAACTTAAGGAATGGGAGGAGTTTATTTATGGAATGGGAGGAGTTCATTTATTGAATAGGAGGAGTTTATGGAATGGGAGGAGTTTATTTATTGAATGGGAGGAGTTTATTTATGGAATGGGAGGAGTTCATTTATTGAATAGGAGGAGTTTATGGAATGGGAGGAGTTAATTTATTGAATGGGAGGAGTTAACTTATTGAATGGGAGGAGTTTATTTATTGAATAGGAGCTTATGGAATGGGAGGAGTTTATTTATTGAATGGGAGGAGTTTATTTATTGAATGGGAGGAGTTTATTTATTGAATGGGAGGAGTTATTTAAATGGGAGGGGTTTAGAAACGTAAAATCCAGCCATTACATTACGAATAACAAACAAACGTCCTCCCATTACATCATTAAGCTCCTCCCATCACGTGACATCACTAAGCTCAGGTTTAGGAGTTGTTTATAGTTTAATAATGGCTTTAATAACATTTTGTTTAAATTAAATGTATTTTATTTAAATAGACTTTCATTTCATTGTGGAATGAAACCCGACGTCGCTGTTCAGATCAGCAGCAAAAAAAATAATAAAAAGTAAACAAAACAAACCCAACGTAGAGTTTTTTTTTTTTTTTTTTTTTTTAGAGTTTTTGGCAAATAAAACGGGTCCTTATCTAATTACTACCTTAATGAACGTAACCCATAGCAACCGGCGCAGGACGCCCTGGCGACGGCTTCCGATAACCAATAATCGATAACGGCGCCCCGTCGCAACCCTGCGCTTCGTTACAAATTAAAATCCACCTCTAAAGAGAAGAAATCCCCAGCACTGAGGACTGTTAAGCCCCGCCCCTTCCCCCCCCCCCTCCCCCCCTCAGCACCCTTCACCTCCACCGGCGACGAGGAGCAGGTCCCTCCCTCGTCGCCGCGGCGCCCGGACGCGAGTCCCGCAACGAGTCCTCCGCAGCGGAGCGGAGCGGACGGGACGGCCCCGACTCCGCCCGCTCAGACGGCTTGCTCCTCCCAGGCGGGCAGTTTCTTGACCACGGCGTCGTGGTCCACGCCCACGGTGGCCAGCAGGCCGCCGGGGTTCTTCTCCGAGCCGGAGTAGTCGATCTCCTCGCCCTTCAGCGTGGTCATGTGACCGCCCACGGCCTTCAGGAGGGCGTTCCCGGCGCAGATGTCCCACTTCTTTATGAAGGTCACGTGGATGTACATGTCCGCCCGATCGTCCGTGTCGTCCTTGGCGTCCTGCGTGTCCAGCAGCGTCAGCACCTTGTATCCTGTTCAGAGCAAAGGTCAAGTGTTTCGTTCCTAATTTTAATTTTTAACTAATTTGATCCATTTCATTTCATTTCATCCATTATCTCCCGCTTCATCCTCTATTAGGGTCGCGGGGGGGGTTCCCCATGCCCATCCAGGGGAGAACGTTTAAGGTGCTGGGCAGATACACCCAGGACAGGACGCCAATCTATCACTGGACACACACTCACTCACACAGACACACTCTGTATGGGGCAATTTGGAGAACTCAATTGACTCAATCCATGTTTTTTGGACTGTGGGAGGAAACCGGAGAACCCGGAGGAGACCCACGCAGACACGGGGAGAACATGGAAACTCCACCTATTGGGATTCGAACCGGGAATCCCCAGCGCTGAGAGGAGAACATGCTAAACCACTAAGCCACCGTGCCGCCCTCTATTAAATTTTGTAAATAAAATAAGAAACACGGGCGGCACGGTGGCTTAGTGGTTTGGCATGTTCTCCTCTCAGCACTAGGGATTCCCGGTTCGAATACCCATCTGGGTGGAGTTTCCATGTTCTCCCCGTGTCCGCGTGGGTTTCCTCCGGGTTCTTTCCTCCCACAGTCCAAAAACATGGATCAAGGGCAACTGAGTTCTCCAAATTGCCCCATATAGAGTGTGTGTGTGTGTGAGTGAGTGTGTGCCCAGCGATAGATTGCCCCCCTGTCCTGGGTGTATCTGCCCAGTGCCCGAAACGTTCTCCCCTGGATGGGCATGGGGAACCCCCCCCCGCGACCCTAATAGAGGATAAAGTGGAAGATAATGGATGGAAAATAAAACACAAAAGGATCAAAGCGGTTGAGGAGTAACGCGGTCGATCTGCTCGCTTGCTGCCATGTCGTACCTGCGCCCCCTGCTGGTATGACCTCGGTGCTGTTGCCGAAAGCCTGCTGAACGAAGGCCTTCACTCTGCCGGCGTGGGAGCGCGACACGATGACCTTGGGGTCGCTGGAGCTGTAGGAGGCTCGCGGCGCCACGTTGGCTCCGGCGCCCACCATCCCCCACGCTGCGGAGAAACAGACGGGACTCAGAGCGGCGGCCGTGCGCTGTTTGTTCTGCGGTTCAAGCGGGTCACGTGACCCGAGACGCTACCTGTGAAGCCGGTGAAGGGTTTGTGGATGACCCCCACCACGGGTTCTCCGTCCACAGCCACGCACACCATCGTGGTTACGTATTTGCGCAGGTTTTCTGTCGGAGGCACAAACAAGGAGAGATCAGAATCTGTCTGATCTCAAACAACACACACACACACACACACACACACACTCTCACACACACACTCTCACATACACACACACACACACACACACACACACTGCAGTACTGTGAATCATCCACCACCCAAATAATACCCACCACGTCCATGGTTCTGTATCAACCAGCTCTTTTCAGTGTAATTTGATTCTTTAAAACGATTCACCGGTGAGTCATTTGAAGGAAAGTGACACATGACGGAACATTCCGGCGAGTCTGTGGATCGGCAGCTGAACGTGAAGCTGAGGTGTGACGGACGTACCGGTGTACTCCTGCGTGGCGTCCAGCGGGTCGATCCACACGGTGACGCTCTCTGCAGGAACCTCTTTACTTTCGGGGACTTTGGTCAGAATGTCTTGCGGGACGCTGCGGCTCCAGACCGTGGCCTCAGCGTCCGCGCTGTCGTGCTCCTCTGAATTAACCTGGAGATCACACACCCTCGTTAAGATCACACACACACGACCCCCCCACACACGACCCCCCAAACACACACACGACAACACACACACATGACCCCCCAAACACACACACGACCCCCCCAAACACACACGCCCCCCCCCCAAACACACACACGACCCCCCCCAAACACACACACACACAACCCCCCCAACACACACGACCCCCCCCCATACACACGACCCCGCCAAACACACACACGACCCCCCCCCAAACACACACACGACCCCCCCCAAACACACACACACGACCCTTCCAAAACACACACACACGACCCTTCCAAACACACACACGACCCCCCCCAAACACACACGACCCCCCCCAAACACACACACACGACCCCCCCCAAACACACACACACGACCCTTCCAAACACACACACGACCCCCCCCAAACACACACGACCCCGCCAAACACACACACGACCCCCCCCCAAACACACACACGACCCCCCCCAAACACACACACACGACCCTTCCAAACACACACACACGACCCTTCCAAACACACACACGACACGACCCCCCCCAAACACACACGACCCCGCCAAACACACACACGACCCCCCCCCCCACCACCCCCCACACAACCCCCCCCAAACACACATAACTCCCCCCAAACACACACACGACCCCCCAGACACACCACACGACCCCCCCAGCACACACACACGACCCCCCCACACAACCCCCCCAAACACACACACACGACTCCCCCCCCCACACTACCCCCACAAACACACACACAACTCCCCCCAAACACACACACACAACCCCCCCCCCCCAACACACACACACGACCCCCCCCAAACACACAACCCCCCCAAACACACAACGCCCCCCAAACACACAACCCCCCCCAAACACACAACGCCCCCCAAACACACAACCCCCCCCAAACACACACGATCCCCTCAAACACACACACACGATCCCCCCAAACACACACACACGATCCCCCCAAACACACACACACACAAACGACCCCAAAACACACAACACCAAAAACGACCCTCCACACAGACGACCCATACACACACGCATGCCCCCCCCCCCACACACGCACACGACACCCCCCCCACACAAACTTTTCCACACACACACGAAACCCCCCCCCCCCCCCACACACACACACACACACACGACCCCCCCCCCCCCACATCCACAAACGTTGTATTGTTGCAGATACGCCCGCTTCCTCTCTTTAACGTGTGCTCTGTGCAGCGTTAGAATTCTGTATTTTTAATTTGGTGAATTAAACCAGACCGTCATCCAGAACCTGCAGGAACCTTCACAGGAACCTTTCGTCTCGGCATCTCGGCGGGTTCCTGAAGCACACACCTGTGCTCACCTGTATCTGAGGATACGTGTTCTTGATCAGGTAGAACATCTTGCGGTGGGAGTTCAGGTCTCCCAGCGTGAGCTTCTCGGCGACGCCCTCCTTGGTTTTGCCCTTGACCTTTTCCTCCAGCGCGTCCTCCATGCGGATGCGCTTCACCTCCCATCCACCCTGCACCGCCGCCTCCACCGACAGAGCCAGCAGATCCCGCAGATCCACCGTCTTCTTCTGCCTGAAGGCGCTCAGCCGGCTGGAGATCACCCCCGAGTAGAGGTGGTACAGCAGGCCGAGTCCGAGCAGGCAGAACACCGCCACGCCCAGGGGGGACAGTCTGATACCCATCGGCGCCATCGCTGCTGCTGCTGCCGGAACCGTGGGGACCGGTGCCACGATTAATCAGTACACTGACGATCCAGAACCCGGGTTTAGATCAGAACCGGGGATCGAATCAACAGAGAGGTGAGTGTGAGCTGGAGATCGGATCGGTCTGATGAGGATCCTAAAGCAGGGATCCAGATTCAACCGGCGATAATCCAGAATCCGCTGATGATCCGGAATCCGCTGATGATCCGGAACCGAGGACCGGATCAGGACTGTGACGATTCTGAAAAAAAGGAGGTTAGATCAATACAGTGCACGATCCAGAACCAGAGATCGGATTAAGACAGGGATGATCCCGTACCAGAGATTAGATCGATCTGTTGATAATCCAGAACCAGGGACTAGATTAATTCAGAGATGATCCTGAATTAAGACGGCGATGATCCAGAACCGGGACTCCATCGGTACCACGATGCTGCGGAAATGAGAATCAGATCAATTTAATGATTAGTAGGGGTGAGTTGCAATATTCGCTGATTCGACGATTCGATTCGGAGAACCGTAGTCGACTATGAACCTCATAGTCGAATGTACCATTTTGACCACATGGGGGCGCCCATGGCTGCTGCTAAGCATTAGTTTTTACATGAAATGTCTTTGTTTTCGTTATATATATAGCCTTTTGTCAAATAAAAATCATTGATCTGAGTGTTTTAGGTTTTTCATTTGAAGTGGAAAAAAGTCCAGAACGGGGATCCCATTTACGGTGCTCTAGAAAAACAAGTAAAATATTTAAAAAAACCTTTTTTTTTAAAAAACCACGCTTATAGTGCCATCTTGTGGTGAAATTTTAACTGATTCGACTATCAGTCGACTATAGGGAAAATCTGACGAATCAGATTCGACTATGAAAATTCTTGGTTGAATACAGCCCTAATGATTAGATTAAGTATTTATATAAATCGGTAAACGTCAGCAGAACATCAGACGTTCCGTCTTCTTTGTTACGTCCATATCCGACTCTCTGGGTCCAATCTGGATTTTTTAGACGCCATAAAATCTCTGATCCATTGGTACCAACTAGGGGTGAGCTGCAATATTCGCTGATTCGATTCGGAGAACCGTCGTCGACTATGAACCTCATAGTCGAATGTACCATTTTGACCACATGGGGGCGCCCATGGCTGCTGCTAAGCATTAGTTTTTACATGAAATGTCTTTGTTTTCGTTATATATATAGCCTTTTGTCAAATGAAATCATCCTAATTTCTGTTAATATTTTTTTTAAATGATGGGTGCGCTTTAACAATATAAAATATATAACAAAACATTTTAAAAAATCTTTTTTAAAAACCACGCTTATAGCGCCATCTTGTGGTGAAATTTTAACTGATTCGACTAACAGTCGACTATAGGAAAAATCTGACGAATCAGATTCGACTATGAAAATCCTTAGTTGAAGACACCCCTAGTACCAACACACGCCCTCCATCTCCCACCCCCGCTGTCTCAGCAGCGCCAGGAACATTCCAAAGGACAACACCCACCCCGGCTTCCACCTTTTCAACCTGCTGCCTTCTGGCGGACGCTACAGGTCCATACGGGACAAAACAAATGGACACAGGGACACTTTCCCAAAGCCATCACAATATTAAAGGTGCACTAATCGGCACATTATCGTTTACACATCACACGTCTATTTGCACAACACAATTTTTGCACAGTTTTCCTTAATGTCTTTTTTTTTATTGTTTTTTATATATTATGCCGGGACATGTTCTCCTCTCAGCGCTAGGGATTCCCGGTTCGAATCCCAATCTGGGTGGAGTTCCTCCCACAGTCCAAAAACATGGATCAAGTCAATTGAGTTCTCCAAATTGCCCCATATAGAGTGTGTCTGTGTGAGTGAGTGAGTGTGAGCCCAGTGATAGATTGGCACCCTGTCCTGGGTGTATCTGCCCAAACGCCCGAAACCCCCCCCCCCAATATAGGATAAAGCGGAAGATAATGGATGGATGTTATGCCATGTGCACTTTAATGAGGAGCTCCAATCTCGATTTACGAACATGGAAACTCCACCCAGATGGGTATTCGAACCGGGAATCCCTAGCGCTGAGAGGAGAACATGCTAAACCGCTAAGCCACCGTGCCGGATTAAACTAGGTCATTAAACTCGGTTCGGTATCGTTGATGAGATCAAACCGGTACGCTGTACTGTACATATCGCACCGACCGTGCCGCTGGAGCAGCTGTACGGTGGACTATTAATAACGCGTTATGACGTCTAACCTCAGCATTAAAACAATAAAAACACTACGCACCGTACACACACACACACACACACACACACGTTTCCTCCGCCGCTGTTTGAAGTCGCTGTGGTCGGTGTCTTTGATGTTCTCTGATGTGTGCCGGCGGCTTTAGCCGTTAGCAGCGCGGCCGTTTGGACCTCACCGAGCAGCGGCCACCGCTCCGCCGCGCATGCGGCCGTGAAACCGGGAGACAACCGAACCCACCGACGCGGCCGGCGCCATCAACACGGCGTTTAAAGATCCTGCTCCACGTCCGCGCTCGCGCTCGCACTTCCGGTTAGGGCAACTGTCAACACGACGGACGGGAGTCGGCTCGAGGTTCGGAGGAGTCGATTCCCCGCTTAATGTTTTTTTTTTTTCACTAAAAATAACGTGTTCCTGAAAATCCTGAAAAAAAACGTATTAATTTATTTGAATTGGAATGCTGTGACTAATAAATGTCGTAGAACTCTTTATATTCGCTTTATATACGGGCGACGTCGCTGTGAATCGAATGCTAATGAGTTATTAAAGCCGCCTTTGTTCGTTCAGAGGAATCAGAAACGTGAAGCAGAGGGTTTTCAACGAACTGCTGATCGAACGAAAGGCTGAGTGCTTTGGCATGTTCTCCTCTCAGCGCTGGGGATTCCCGGTTCGAATCCCCATCTGGGTGGAGTTTGCATGTTCTCCCCGTGTCCGCGTGGGTTTCCTCCGGTTTCCTCCCACAGTCCAAAAAACATGGATCAAGTCAATTGAGTTCTCCAAATTGCCCCATATAGAGTGTGTCTGTGTGATTGAGTGTGTGCCCAGCGATGGATTGGCGCCCTGTCCTGGGTCTATCTGCCCAGCGCCCGAAATGTTCTCCCCTGGATGGGCATGGGGAACCCCCCCCCCCCCCGCGACCCTAATAGAGGATAAAGCAGAAGATAATGAATGGATGATCTGCTGTCAGGACGGCACGGAGGCTTAGTGCTCAGCCTCTCAGCGCTGGAGATTCCAGGTTCGAATCCCAATCTGGGTGGAGTTTGCATGTCCTCCCCGTGTCCGCCTGGGTTTCCACCGGGTTCCTCCCACAGTACAAAAACATGGATTCAAGGTAAGAGGTGGCGCTATTTGACAATATTTTTTTGACAATAATACATCCATCTCATTATCTTCTGCTTAATCCTCTACTAGGATCATGGGGGGGGGGGGTCCCATGGCCATCCAGGGGAGAACATTTTGGGTGCCAATCTATCGCTGTACACACTCATACACATTATATAGGACAAAATTAAGAGCAGCCAATGTTTTTGGACTGCGGGTGGAAACCGGAGAACATGGAACACCCGGAGAACTCGTCCACCTGAGACACAGAGCCCGGTGTAGTTCATGGCATCCTGTACAGGGTGGTGGCGGCAGCGCCTGAACTGCGGCCATTGTGTGTTGTGCTGACACGTCACTGAAACACACGTCTGATTCTTTCTTTTATTGAGTCATCACACATTATGATTCAGTAATTAATGATCACCCAACTAATTAATAAATAACACTAAACATTCAGTTATTCACAGAACAGCGTGGACACGTTTCCACGAAGCGGCAGAACCAAGTTTCACGCGGAACCAGGTGCACAGTCTCACTGCAGCACTGAGAACCATCCACCACCCTAATAATACCTGCTCATCAGACTAACGTAAGGTGGAGCGGACAACATGGACAACGAGAGCAGCAACCGAAAGGTGGAGGTAATAAAGAGACCCGTGAAAAATATTTAAAATAAAATAAAAAATGTGCAAAATTATGAATCATTTATAAATCTGATCACAAAACAACAACACCATCAAATCTGCAGCTGCAGGTGAGGCTGAGGGCGGAGGCGTCAGACAGGAGGAGGGACGGGGAGGCAGGTTACTATAGTGATGGAGGAGGGAGGACATGGAACGACATCTAATGGGAACAGCTGGAGGAGGAGGAGGACACACCTGTGGGGGGGGGTGGCAAAGGTAATTATTTAATTATTTAGGAAAAGAAGGGAATCAGATGAGTCACTTTAGGAAAGAACAAGATTCGAATGAGTCAATCTGAGAATGGAGGGGAATCAGGCGAGTTACTTTAGGAAGGGATAGGAATCAGGTGAGTCACTTTAGGAAGGGAGGGGAATCAAGTGAGTCGCTTTAGGAAGGGAGAGGAATCAGGTGAGTCAATTTAGGAAGAAAAAGGAATCAGATGAGTCACTTTGAGAAGGGAAGAGAATCAGGTGAGTCACTTTGAGAAGGGATGGGAATCAGGTGAGTCACTTTGAGAAGGGATGGGAATCAGGTGAGTCACTTTGAGAAGGTCGAGGAATCAGACGAGTCGCTTTAGGAAGAAGCAGGAATCAGGTGAGTTGCTTTGAGAAGGGAGGGGAATCGGTGAATCGTTTTAGGAAGGAATGGATTCAGGTGAGTCGCTTTAAAGAGAAACAGGAATCAGGTGAGTCGCTTTAGGAAGGGAGGGGAATCGGGTGAGTCGCTTTAGGAAGGGAGGGGAATCAGGTGAGTCGCTTTAGGAAGGGAGGGGAATCGGGGAATCGTTTTAGGAAGGAATGGATTCAGGTGAGTCGCTTTAAAGAGAAACAGGAATCAGGTGAGTCGCTTTAGGAAGGGAGGGGAATCGGGTGAGTCGCTTTAGGAAGGGAGAGGAATCAGGTGAGTCGCTTTAGGAAGGGAGGGGAATCGGGGAATCGTTTTAGGAAGGAATGGATTCAGGTGAGTCGCTTTAAAGAGAAACAGGAATCAGGTGAGTCGCTTTAGGAAGGGAGGGGAATCGGGTGAGTCGCTTTAGGAAGGGAGAGGAATCAGGTGAGTCGCTTTAGGAAGGGAGAGGAATCAGGTGAGTCGCTTTAGGAAGGGAGAGGAATCAGGTGAGTCACTTTAGGAAGGGAGGGGTATTCAGGGAATTGTTTTAGGAAGGAATGGATTCAGGTGAGTAGCTGTAAAGAGAAACTGGAATCAGGTGAGTAGCTTTAGGAAGGGAAAGGAATCGGGGAATCGTTTTAGGAAGGAATGGAATCAGGTGAGTCGCTTCACTCAGATGGTTCTACAGGAGGCAACACTGATGCAGTATCACAGACATTAAAACATTCAAATTAACATAAAAAAATAAATAAAAAGTTATACAATTCCTGCTAAAAACCAAAAAATCTGAAGTTCCCCGTTAAGAGCTGATCGATTGATTCTAACGTGACAGGTGTGAACTGTTCACCTGGTTCGAACCTCCACCTTAAACCATGAGCACGAAGAGGAAGAGGAACGCTTCAGACTGATCCGAGGTCAGCGGTGACCCGAAGACGTTCCAGTGAGGATGAGGACGGGTCCTGAAGGGTTCCCGCGCTCAGCGTCGGACCCACATCCAGGCGTTGATGAGCCAGAGGGCGGCGGTGAGCGAGTACACCACCGTCTCGCGCCGGCCCCGCTCTTTGTTCTCGTGCTCCAGGACCTGCAGCCGTCGGTTCAGCCTCACGATCTGAGGAGCAGAAGGCGGGGTTAAACTCCCTGATGGACTTTGTAGTTCTACAGTCGCATTCTGTAGTCCATCTGGTTCCTCGGTGTGGGTGGAGTTATGATCGTGATCACCTGCCGTCTCAGAGCGGAGGCATCGCAGACCCCCACATCATCAGGAGTCATCTCCAAAGAGACGTCCACGGCTCGCAGAGTGGATCTGAGACACACACACACACACACACACACACACACACACACACGGTTCACTTCAGTCCTTAACCCTGATGTTCGTCTCCCGGATGAAGGTGGTGGTGCAGCAGACCTGCGGTGAGACGGATCCAGCATGGTCAGCACCTGCTCGTACGCCCGGCGGGTGCTCAGCTGGATGTAGGGGAGGAAGCCGCCGGCGCTCGATATGCTCGGCCAGTCCACAGGGGACGCCAGAGGGGGACAGGTCCGGACCGGGGGGCCACGGGAGGGACTCGCCCTGAAACACACAGAGGGAGCGCCGTTAACACCGACGACAAAGAGAGACAGACAGTATGACGGACAGAGAGACATTCTGTCTGTCTCTCTCTGTCATACCGTGAGACAGAGAGACATACAGTATGACAGAGAGACAGACAGAGAGACATAAAGTATGACAGAGAGACAGACAGAGAGACATACAGTATGACAGAGAGACAGACAGAGAGACATACGGTATGACAGAGAGACAGACAGAGAGACATACGGTATGACAGAGAGAGAGACAGTGACAAAAGCAGAAAGAGAGACAGACAGTATGATAGAGAGACACAGACAGGTTGCCATCGACATCTGCGCCGACGACAAAGAGAGACAGACAGTATGACAGACAGACATACAGTATGACAGAGAGACAGACAGAGAGACATAAAGTATGACAGAGAGACAGACAGAGAGACATACAGTATGACAGAGAGACAGACAGAGAGACATACAGTATGACAGAGAGACAGACAGAGAGACATAAAGTATGACAGAGAGACAGACAGAGAGACATACAGTATGACAGAGAGACAGACAGAGAGACATACAGTATGACAGAGAGACAGACAGAGAGACATAAAGTATGACAGAGAGACAGACAGAGAGACATACAGTATGACAGAGAGACAGACAGAGAGACATACAGTATGACAGAGAGACAGACAGAGAGACATAAAGTATGACAGAGAGACAGACAGAGAGACATACAGTATGACAGAGAGACAGACAGAGAGACATACAGTATGACAGAGAGACATACGGTATGACAGAGAGAGAGACAGTGACAAAAACAGAAAGAGAGACAGACAGTATGACAGAGAGACACAGACAGGTTGCCATCGACATCGGCGCAAAAGGAGGAAGGAGCAACAGGCAGACGGGGCAGGAGGCGGACGGGGTTCAGGAGGAGGACCAGGCAGAAGGTGGACGGGGCGCCGGAGGTGGAGAAGGTGGACGGGGCGCAGGAGGTGGAGAAGGTGGACGGGGCGCAGGAGGTGGAGAAGGTGGACGGGGCGCAGGAGGTGGAGAAGGTGGACGGGGCGCAGGAGGTGGAGAAGGTGGACGGGGCGCAGGAGGTGGAGAAGGTGGACGGGGCGCAGGAGGTGGAGAAGGTGGACGGGGCGCAGGAGGTGGACGGGGCGCAGGAGGTGGGCAGAGTGCAGGAAGGGGCAGCTCCGAGTTGACGCCCTCTGTCTGTGATGAGTAACTGCCCCGGACCGGGCCCCGGCATTCCTGTCGTGTTTATCTGGTGCAGGTGATCGGGCGTGGCGTCGGTGTAATTAACCGTGTGATTATAAAGGTTAAAAACACGTTCCGTGGGCGCGGTTACTCAGCGGGTGAAGTGCTGAGAAACTCTTTATGATCCCCCAACCCTGAACGGAACCCTCAGGAGAGGGCGCTCACACTCACCCTTCATATTTAATAACCTGACAGTTACGCCGGGCGCCCGAGTTTTCACTCGCACAACGCTCTCGCTTTGATCTCGATCGCTGGTGGAGCTAAAGAGAGAGAGAGAGAGAGGCCTGTAATTGGTCAGAACAACATTACACCTTAATTAAGATAACGCCCATATCCCACGTTCCCCCCACCTCCTCTTTTATCCGAGCGGGGGCCGGGTTCCTCTCTGGTTCCAGGAACTCCAGGGGCCGGTCGGCGAGCGTGAGAACTTGTGGAGGAGCCTTGAGTTCCACGCTCTCCATTGAGGTGGACGGGAGGAGACCCAGCTCTCGTGGCACGCTGAAACCCGCATCACTGCCGTCACCTGCGAGACAGACGGCGCAGGTGAAGCACGAGGGGCGGGAGAACCACGCATGCCTTTCGGTACGGTGTAAACTGTTTGGTGAAGGCCCTTTTGGGTCCCGGCATGACCGTGCCCCAGAGGTCTGATAAGTTTCAGTGGGTTTGATGAAGAACTTTAAAACGAATGGAACCTTAAAAGCCGTCGTAAACGCAAAGCGCAAAAGCCAGCACCCGTCATGGAAAGTATAGCTACATTTATGACGTACGGGACGTTTATGACATCACCGCCTGCACCGATCCCGCTGTAACAGTGCAAACGGTGGACAGACAGGACTACGGACTACCTGCCACGATGATCCGCTCTGGAACCTGCATCATGGCGCTCTGCGGCTCCTCCATGTACAACAGGTGCTGGTCCTCGGAGGAACCCGGCCCGATTTTAAGCCGCTCGGGGATCCGCATCTGCTGACTTATGCCCTCCATGTACTCCAGCTCATACTGCACGCGGTTCTTCTCCGCCATTTCTGCAGAGGAGGGGAACTCCACCTCACTCATCCCACCTGCTGCTCAGCGTTGAGGGATCGGGACACCTGAAAGGCACAGACACGTTTAAATGAGTTAAACCGGGGAGTAACAATATTAATAAATGCTGCTTATATCGTATAGAAATATCGTGATACATAGCGATATATCGTCCAGACACTAAGGGCCGTTTAGTACACACGTCACCACTGAACGTAATAATCTAATAAATTAAAGTACAATACAGACTGTTTCTTATGTTTAAATATATATTATGAAGAATGAGACGTTTATTAATTAATGTAATTACCGTAAAACCCTGTTTTATAGCGCAGTCAACCTGTTTGCCCTGCGATAAGCAGCTAACAAGCTAATGACACTAATAACAGACTAAACGATGCTTTAATAACCACAAAATCAGTCCTTTAATTAAATTCAGGTTAAAGTGTCGCGTTCTGCAGGTTCTAATGGTTCTAAGCGGCTAGAAAACTGACGATAATTACGTCTCTCGCTCGATGATGTCGTCGCTTCGTGTCTTTCGCTTTCACATATCGAATGTAAGTTGTAAAAAAAAAAAAAAAAGAAAAGCCGATAATCTTGTCAGACAAGCTGCAGTTAATATTTTATCGCGTTAACTCCCAAAAAAAAGAGGCGTGACGCTCTGAGGAGCCGCGTCTGCCAACGGCCATGCTACCTGCTGCGGCCGCGTCTCAAACGGGCTGTCGAGTCCTAACCGAGGGTCCCTAGCTAGTGTGCATGAGCATGACGGTTTTAAGCGGGAACCTCGGTGTCGGTTTGGGAAACAACATTTAATTTATTAAATCACAAAACAAGCCGATCGCCCGAGCGATCAACAGCATAAGTTTGCTGCAGCGCCACTGAAAGCAGCTCAGTTCCCGTAGTGTAGTGGTTATCACGTTCGCCTAACACGCGAAAGGTCCTCGGTTCGAAACCGGGCGGGAACAAGTGTGTTGTTTTTTTATTATTCTATTTTTCTAAATCTGTTTATTAGTAGGAGTATTACGTACTATTATTTATTCATTCATTCATTATTGATGGATATTATTCATTCATTCATTATCTCCCGCTTCATCCTCTATTAGGGTCGCGGTGGGGTTCTCCATGCCCATCCAGGGGAGAACGTCTCGGGCGCTGGGCAGATACACCCAGGACAGGGCGCCAATCCATCGCTGGGTACACACTCACTCACTCAAACACACTCTATATGGGGCAATTTAGAGAACTCAAATAACTTGATCCATGGTTTTGGACTGTGGGAGGAAACCGGAGAACCCGGAGGAAACCCACGCGGACACGGGGAGAACATGGAAACTCCACCCAGATGGGGATTCGAACCGGGAATCCCTAGTGCTGAGAGGCGAACGTGCTAACCACTAAGCCACCGTGCCGCCCATATGGATATTATTATTATTATTATTATTATTATTATTATTATTATCGCTGAAACTTTCCACTATTGTTCATCGTCGATGACAACACATGAATCAATTTTAAAAAATGACCAATTAATTAACTAATTAGTGGTAATTCATTCATTTTGTTTTCTATGGATAAATTGCCCATTTTCTACTAAATTCCATACTTCAAATGCAGAATTAATTTAGGATAAAGTAATTTAACGCAATATAGGGGGTGTTTTTTTTTTAATTATATTTTAAAAAATATTTTGCTTTAAATATTTGATGTGTTGTCATCGACGATGAACAATTGTGCAAAGTTTCAGCTTAATTGTATAACGGGAAAGTGTGTGAAATAGCATTTGCAAACTTTATACCAGACGCAGACAAACAGATGAAGCTAATAAAGGGGTGGAAATAATAATAATAAAATAATAATAATAATAATAATAATAATAATAACAATAACAATAACAATAACAATAATAATAATAATAATAATAATAATAGGCGGCACGGTGGCTTAGTGGTTAGCACATTTGCCTCTCAGCGCTAGGGATTCCCAGTTCGAATCCCCATCTGGGTGGAGTTTCCATGTTGTCCCCGTGTCCGCGTGGGTTTCCTCCGGGTCCTCCGGGTTCTCCGGTTTCTTCCCACAGTCCAAAAACATGGATCAAGTCAATTGAATTCTCAAAAATTGCCCCATATAGAGTGTGTCTGTGTGAGTGAGTGAGTGCCCAGCGATAGATTGCCCCCCTGTCCTGGGTCTATCTGCCCAGTGCCCGAAACGTTCTCCCCTGGATGGGCATGGGGAACCCCCCTCGCGACCCTGATATAGGATGAAGCGGAGGATAATGAATGAACACTACGAACTGAGCTAATATACATCTATAATAATATCATATAAATATAATTGCTCATAAAAGCTGGATTATTAAGTGAGTCGTTAAAGGGTAAGAATGACCCCCTGCGGCGCTCTGTGGTGCATTTGGATGGAATACGTTTTAAATTTAATAACTATTAATTTGTCGGTGTTTAGTAAAGTTGGCGTAACATTAACATCAGCTTCATATCTCAGGCTGCTGTTCGGGATAATATTACAATAAAGTAACGATTTCCACATAAACGTCAAGAATCAATCACGAACAGTGAAATTGTTTGTAAGAACAAATAAAATAAAATCAGATGTGCAACATCAATCAACGTTGTTCGGAAATCACATCATTTAAAAACAAAGAAGAAAAAAACTTTAAACTGACGTGTTTATTCTGGATTATTTAGTGTTAAAGCCCAAACAGCCACAAGATGGCGCGCTCGCTTCACAAGCAAACGATCTGTTAAAGTTTAGAGCGTTTTGTTTTAAAATCGTTTAAACACAAAAGCGGGTCAATACAGAAATAATGGACTTAATTATAGAGTAGAGTTTTTAATTGTTAAATACGGGTCATCTGATCACCACACTATCTGTACATGGCTGTCCTACACGGTTGATGTCCAGCCGCTCAGGGAGTATGAGTCCCCCACTGAGCCTCGGTCCTCACAAGGTTTCCTTAAAATATCAACATGACAGAGTTTTGTCTTGCCGCTGTCTCTTCAGCTTGCTCTTTGGGGGTTTAAATGATTTTAAGCTACTTTGTGACGATGTTCTATTGCAAAAAAAAAAAAAAAAAAAAAAGGCGCTATATAATAAATTAAATTAAATTAAATCTCACGGTTGCTTTATTTTATATTTAATTTTTATTTCTTTATGGCTACTATATTTTTATACTTACATTTTTATATTACGTTGCTATATTCACATGTTTAAATTAAAATTTAAAATTTAATTTTATTGTTATTTCTTTTTTTTTTTTTACTTTTTGGTAACATGGAGGGCAACAAGGGGGCAAAACTGGCTCCTACCACCTGAAACTGTACTTATGAATCTACAAACTGTTGGCTACATGGGGCCCATGTATCTCCACCCAGAGCCCCTGAACCTGTGGGTTCCACGTTGGGATCTAAATCGTGAATCTGAGAACAGGCTGGAACGGCGTGTGGGTTAGAACCCGGGTTCACGCTGTCAGCTTCAGAGGATTAGATTTCGCAGATGCATGTACACCCCCTGCAGGCTCATCACGGCACGTCGGATGTGTGGAGTCGTTGCCGCGGGGCTCCGGGGCTCCGGGGCCCGTGTTCTCCTCTGAGTTCACAGCCTCGTTATGGAGATAGACATCGGGTTCGGACCTGTGGTTGAGTGTGAGGTTGAGTGTGAGGTTGAGTGGGTGGTTGAGTGGGCGAGGCGCTGAGCCGGTGTCCCATTTTGGCCGTGGGGTCTCTGATGTGGAAATAAGACGTTGTGAAAGTTTAATAAGGGTCTGGCATCTTTAAGACGGCCCCTCCTCACCTATCCCGGCACCAACCTCCGCCGCCACGCGATGACCTCATTCTGCAGAGGGTTGACTAACACGCCGCCGCGCCTCACCAGCGCGCCCGCAAACCTGGTTATCTCCGGCCTGAGAGCCCGAACGCTTTATCTCATTACCACGGAACAGCTCTTATCTCAGATTTGATATTTTGATTTAATAAGAGAGGCTCGCATCAAACGCAGACACTGGGCATTTAACTCATTACCTCATGCCCCCCCCCCCCCTGGTTCTCAGGTTCTCGGGTTCTCGAGTTCGTCTTCGTCTGAGCTTTATGTGGCCACCGGTTAAACCACATGGTCTGAGTCATTCTCCACCAAACCACTAGAACACGCAAACCGGCTTTTAATATTAAAACTACTAAACATTTTAAACTAGTCAACTAGTTGGTTCAAAATGTCTCTAGTTAGTGTCATATCTGGACCTCACCAGTTAACTACTTGGATCAAGATGTCCTTTGCTAGAGAAACATTCGGATAACTTTAAACTTTAACTTGTTTACTAGTTAATTAGAACTCATTCTGTTCCACATTAGTTAGATTATAATTGTATAAACGTCTTTAACTGGTTAACCATTGCACAATTTAGTTAGTTCAATAACTGAATACTTTAGACCTAACTAACTAACTAGCTAACTAAGAAAGTCTTTGCTACTGCAAAAACTAGCTATTTTTAACCCAGTTAACTAAAACACATGCTTAACAGTTAACTAGTCATTCCATAAAAGTCTCAAATTAATTAGAGTTTAGATTATACTAGTTAAACTACTGGACAATTTAGACCTAATTTTCATAATTTGATAAATATTTATTGCACATATTGATGCTCTTCAGTTAACTAGTCATTCCATAAAAATCTTAAATGGCAAACTACTGAACATTTTATACCTAACTAGTTAACTAGTTAAATCAATCACTTCTACTAGTGAAAGAGCTGGATATGTTGAACCTCACTGGTTGTTTACTGGTTAGCTTAAGTGGTATAAAAGTCTTAACCTGGTTAACTAGTTCTCTAGTTTTCTTTTCACTCAGGAGCTCAGGTGCATTGTGGGATCTGTCGTCCTGTTTTTATGTAAATAAGGTGTAGGAGGAACCCGAACTGACCTGAACCCACGGTGCAGCGTGGAGGAGGTGGAGTCACGGTGCGGGGAACGTTCTCTTAGGTGGTTAACACGGCAATGTCCTTGGAGTCAGTGACCCGGTCTCTTCCACTGTGAAAACACACACACACACACACACACACACACACACACACACACACACACACACACACACACACACACACACTAAATCGACTCCACACATCGATCTGTGTGTTTGACTCTAAACTGTCGGCTTTGAGGTCAAAACAAAACCAAACCTCAGATTCAACATCACGATTAAAGAACATTACAGAACACTCTGTATGAGGGGTGAGCAGAACAAGGGTGTAAGGAGAACAAGGAGGTGAGGAGAACGAGGGGGTAAGGAGAACGATGTGTTCCCCCTGTATTTCCACTGTGTTCCCCCTGTGTTCCCCCTATGTTATTCTGTGTTCCTCCTGTGTTATTCTGTGTTCCCCCTGTGTAATTCTGTGTTCCCCCTGTGTAATTCTGTGTTCCTCCTGTGTAATTCTGTGTTCCCCCTGTGTTCCCCCTATGTTATTCTGTGTTCCCCCTGTGTTCCCCCTGTGTTATTCTGTGTTCCCCCTGTGTTATTCTGTGTTCCCCCTGTGTAATTCTGTGTTCCCCCTGTGTTATTCTGTGTTCCCCCTGTGTTATTCTGTGTTCCCCCTGTGTTATTCTGTGTTCCCCCTGTGTTATTCTGTGTTCCCCCTGTGTTATTCTGTGTTCCCCCTGTGTTCCCCCTGTGTTATTCTGTGTTTCCCCTGTGTTCCTCTGTGTTCCCCCTGTGTTATTCTGTGTTCCCCCTGTGTTCCGTGTTGGGAGTGAACACACTGACTCGGCTGCCTCCCTGCCGGAGGCTCAGGAGCCCAGATCTGAGAGGAGGGCGGAGCTATGGGGGGGGAGAGGGGTCAACATGTAGAAAACAACAGCCCCCCCCCCCCCCCCGCTCCCAGTCCCTCTTTATCCCTTTTGTGGACAGCACTAATCCATCAGAGCGCCCCCCCCCCCCCCCCCCTGCGGCCGGACTCGTTTGTCAGGAAAACAGATCACAGACGTCCACGCCGCCTCGTTAACGCCAAGTTTTTTTTATTTTTAAATTGATTTATTATTTTATTTATTTATTTATTTATTTAGTTTGGACACCAAGTTTGGAACCCTCGCACACGGCGAATTTCCGAGCTCCACCCGCTTTACATTCGGACGCGTCGTCATGCGAATGCAGCGAAATGCGCTGCGCCCACCGCAAAGGAACGTGAAGGAGCGATGAGCTTGGCTTAGTTTGGACCCGGTTCTCTGTGAACTCCGACCCTGGCTCTGTGCTTCACCAATGAATGATTAGATGACCCACCCCCACCCCGGGGTCCACATGGGTCCACATGGGTCCACTCCATTTGCTCTTTATGCCACCTAGTGGTGAAATGCTGCACAACTCCCAGCTCAAAATGCTTGCGACGCGGAGAAACAAACCCCACGGCGTTGAGGTCGTGCCGGTAGCCGAGCGCTCACGTATGGGCATCGCGGCCGCGCCTCCAAAAATCTAAAGACAGGAGACACAATGTCCCAGCCCTGAAGCTCAGGAATGACTCGGGATGTCCACGGTTTTGGGTGGAGCCGCAGGTGGAGGAAATCACGGCGGCATCTGCGCTTAGTCATCGCGACCATGTGGGGGCGCTGTGCTGCCGGGATCTTCGTGGCCAGATAGGAAAGGCGCAGTTGGCGTTTGGCGTTACGTTATTCAAACGTCTCAATTGCAACAGATATAAACACGACAACCAGAATGTAAACGTGAACTGGATGTTGGTATGTTCTCAGTCTCTCGGCGTCCTCTTTTGAAGCGGACCGATATTAAAGGTGATATTAAAGGTGATATTAAAAGGTGAAGTCGTTCATCTATTATTCAAATGCGTTTGAGCCGAAAGTCGGGAAAAACGAAGCAAAACAAAAGAAGCGTGCTCGCTGCCGGTCTTGTTTACAGCGAGCAGCGCTGGGAGGGGCTCGCCCGGTTGCCAGGGGTAATGAGGTCACACCCTGGCAGCCGCTGACTGATGGGACCACCCACTCCGCTTTGACGGACGCGCCCGGGACCCCTCCCCTTTACTACAGGATAACAGAGCGGCTGCGCTGCTGTCCGCGGTGCTGACGGCAGAGCGAGTCGGCGAGTGGAAGGAGGAGGAGGAGGAGGAGGAGGAGGAGGAGGGAGGAGGGAGGAGGGAGGCGTGTTCTCCGTGTTTTGGTGCCTGAGTTAATCTGCTGTGGCATCCAGGAGCGAAGCGGCGCTGGTGCAGGATGCCTGCGTGATGCCTGCGTGGTGCCGCCGTGTGTAACGCCATGGGAGTCGTGATTCCGGCTGCCACCTGACTCCGGGCTCGGATCGGACGGACTTGCTGCCGCAGCTGGACCATGCTCCCCCGCGCCCCCCGCTCGGCCCCCGCGGTGTAGTTCCGAGTTTAGATGCGACGGGACCGGGGCGCTCTCGCGTCTCCAGCCTCGGCGTCGGCGGCCGGCCGGGTCACCTGACAGCGCGGCGGCTCGTGCCATGGCCGGAGAGCTCCGTGCGGAGTCGCAGTCTCAGGGTTCCGCGCGGCTGCAGGGGATTCACCTGGACAGGTGTGCGCCACCGCCTGCGGGGACGCCGCTGCTCTGTGAGTACCGCCTTTGACTTACACCCCCCCTAACCCCGCACCCTGCACCCCGTACCCCTGCCCCTCCGTCTGCATGGGGTTCCGATACTCTGCATCTGCATGCTCGTTGCTTTAGGTGGAGGATGCACCACATGGACAAAAGTATTGGGGCAGAACTCTTAAGAATTCAGGCGGTCGACTCAAGTCGTAGAAAACCTTCCAACGTCCTGAGAACAGTCCTAACAGCATGATGCTCCGCACCTCGAACACCTCCCCATCATCACGCTCAACACCCCTCGTTCTCCCGAATGTTCTCCTGGACAAACGGGTGCCGGGTTCCGCCGGAGACACGCCAGAATCCCGCAGAGATTGTCTTTTGAGACCCGGGGGCGTCATGGAGACAGTGATAAACATCCGACAGCTGGACCGACCGAGGGACACGTGTAGATTTAAAGAACCCTGATTCGTTCCAGCTGTGATGTCGGCGCAGTTCCGTTACGGCTCCGTAATGACGCTCCATGCGATTGGAGCGCCGTGCGGCCTCATTCCGCTGACCGATGGCCGGGATAGGTCCCAAAAACAAACAACAACATGGCCGTACTAGGTCCTAATTAATGGATGTCCCAAGGGTACAGGTTTACATCATCGAGCACACGGCCACGCAGTCTGGACGTAGGCTTCCAACTCTGTGGGAACAGTTTGGGGAAGGCCCCTCCGCCATTTCGGCATTTTGGGATTTTGATGTTTTGGAGCGAACTGGACTCAGATACGTCCCACGATCTGTTCCGCCGAACGTCCCGCCGCCTGCTTTCACTTCTTTTCCGCTTACGCAGGCAGTGCCGCTAACTCGGACAGGGGCTCCCCCTAGTGTCTCAACCAGCACGGTCCCTCCGGCGGCCCGATGACCGGGTTGGTAGGTGAACCTCAAAGCGTATACCGCGTAACGGGGGTACACTGTAGGATGAACATCACACTACTGTAAGAGGTTAGATGAACACAGCGCCCCCGCTGGACACTGTAACCACCGGCATGTTAAAGCTTCCCTTTGATGTCTGCATTTTTTAAAAATTTTAAATTATATTTTCGGGGGCCCCGGAACCGAGGTTTTGGATTCGGCTCCGATTCGGCTCCCCGCGACGGCGTCTCCCGCGGTCCTGCGAATTTGGGAACTCCGCTCAGAAATGCAAGTCATCTTTAATTCAGGTCTCCCCGCTCCCGCATCACCTTCATCATCCTCCCTCCGGCTCCCTGTTGCTTAGCTACACGCGCCGCCGGCATGTCGCACGACTCCGGCGGGGGCCCCTGCGCCGCACGCCGAGGGTCGCCAGCTGCAGGTGACGCCTCGTCTCCGGGACGTGGAGAGGGACGGGGGGGGCGGCGCCGTGATGGAGTGGGTGCACTTGCGGGATTAACGAGGGCGAGCGTCTTCGGGGCTTAAAGTCAAACGACTATCGGCGGCACGGCCACACTTGTAGCTCCGCCTCTTCTCCCCCCCCACCGTTACCTAACCCTCCCCCCCCTCCCTCCGATCGACTGCCAAATATTAGCAGGTATGGGATCAGCCGACGGTCGCCATGCGTTCCCACCTGTTCCTCATCGCTGGGCCCTCCCCATCTGCTTGTAATGCCCCCCCCCCCCCCTCCATCTGATCTCATATCCCCCACCCCCACCACCCCCCCACCCCCACCCTCAAATCCTCACTTACACATGTAAACAAGCGCAGTTCCACTGCAAAACACTGACCTACATACACGCGAGTGCGCCGTACTCCTGACGCTCGTACGAGTTCCACGCTCGCCTCGACGTCATCGCCTTGAACGCTTGCCGTCGGCGTCCCGGCGGAATTTGACCTCGTCCAATCGGCAGCATCACAGGGCGCTTTGATGCGGGGGGGGAGCTTTGCTTTTGATGTCGTTTCAGATTAGAGAAACCGTTCCACGCCGTTCTCCAATCTCCCGTCTCGGGTGTTTTGCGCATAGCGCTGAGGATGCACGCCGGAGAGGGACAGCGCCACCTGTAGGGTTGATTGGGGGTGGGGTGGTGTGGGGGGCTGTAATATCTGCGTTGGTTGCGGTGGTTGGTTTGATGCGATGCTGCAGATCAAGGAGATCAAAGGAACCGGAACCTCAGTAGGACCCTGGACATCGTGGACCTTACGTGTCCCGGTCTGGGGGAGCTGGACCATAACGTCCAACATCTAGTTGGTTGGGGGGGGGGATGTGGGAGAGGGGTCAGCGGGACGACCATCCAAACCATAATTCCAGGTTCTGTCAGAACATCTGAGAAGATGAAGAAGAATAACCCCACCCATGTAGTCATTCGGAGAACATGCACACTCAACTCTAGAACCTTCTTGTTGTGAGGTGCGGGCACTCTGCCCGCCCCAACACCCCCAACACCCCAACCCATCAGATCTCCAATAAAGGCTTTCTGTAAGATTTTGGAGCGGGGTCTTTGGGACGTCCCAAGGGTTCTAAGACCTTTGGGACGTCCCAAAGGCCCACTCTAGACCGAGGGCAGGGCAACCAGGCAGGACATTGTGACTTCATATTGCTATGCGCAACACATGCGTCTATGACGCTATGCGTCTCCACAATGTTGGAAGCACACAATTGTCCAAGGTTCCAATCCCATGGCATCCTGTGCCCACAGGGGGCGCTCTGGCACTCTTCGGTGTACTACGGTGCTTATATTACCGTTTAAACTTATAAACACTAGACAAGAAAGACGAAGGCCCTCTTCCTCTTCGTTACGTGACGCCAGCCAGATTTTGATTGGTCAGCAGCACTGTCGGAATGCAGGGGCAACTTTTTCCACAAAACATGATCTCTATTTGCCCTCTTTGGGTTAAAGTACAATGAACAGACCCCAACAGGGGCAAATGGAACAGGCTTTCTAAAAGCAAGGGTTAGCACCCGCATTCCCACACTGACGCTGACCGACCAATCAGGAGCATCTATGAGCTCATAAAAACCGGGAGGCGCTCTCTTTAAAGAGCAGCTTGTAAAGCTGCGACGAGGAGGAAACACAGTGCCCTTCACCGCCCCCTGCTGGTGGCCGTTAGATGACGTATAGATACGCACAGGAACCGTGGCCTCCGCTTAGATCCTTTCCTTTTGCCCCGAGATCCGTTCTACCTTCTGAGAAGCAGCCGGCGGTTCTTCTCGGCGCCGTGAGGACGCGCCGGTGCTGACAGCGTGGGAATCGCGTCGACCCAGAATCCGTTACACGGAGGGCTGAGCCAAAATAGCTCGCTCTCTCACGCAGACTATTACGGAACTGGGTTAGCGCGAGTCACTTCTAGGACATCAAAGCCACCCGAGCCTCCGGAACCTCAAAGCGAGGCCTCCGTTCCGTCCCCGTTCTGTCCCCGTTCCGTCCCGCGGTCCTCAGACCTGCTTGTTTCAGGGTGAAAAGAGCGTCCGTGGGTTACCGCGGTCCCCGGGGGAGACGATGTCACCTCTACACGGCAATACAGCAACCCTAATCGGCCATGCCGTGCGAAGGCGAGACCCCCGCATTCGCAGCGCCGCCGTCACCCCCCACATGCTGTGTGTTGCAGGAAGTGCGGTTAGCATGCCCATTACGATGATGAGCGCCAAACAGGAAGAGACTCTGAGCTTTTTCCAGTACGTGGAGGACTGCGGACTCGGGGCGTACGGCGGCATCGTGACCCGCGAGCTCGTGTGGAGTGAGAAGAGCAGGAGCCTGCAGGAGAAGAACGACAAGAAGCGAAAGCAGGAGGAGGTCGTGAAAAGGTCGGTGACATCATCGCCGCAGTGACATCGTTCCCTTAGAGTACATTCGCAACATTCGCATTCAGGCGGAAGAGAATGCACTCGCAATAACGAGTGAATGCTCTCGCATTTAATTTGGAAGAGCACGTTGACATTTATTGAAAAAACACACTCGCGTTTACGATCTAATGTTCATTAGAAATGCATTGCATGTACGTCAAATGCTCTCACATTTACTGAAAAAAACTTAATCAAAAATACACTCACATTCACATGACCTAGAAATCATTAGAAATGCATTTCAAGTACTACAAGTGCACTCGCACTTAATGCAAATGCTCTCATATATATTTACAAAGCTCTTGCAATATTAAAATACACTTGCATTTATGCAGAATGATCTAACGTTCATTAGAAATGCATTGAATGTACGTCAAATGCTCTCGCATTTAATGCAAATGCTCTCGCATTTACTTACACAGCTCTTGCATTGTTAAAATACACTCGCATTTATGCAGAATGATCTAACGTTCATTAGAAATGCATTGCATGTGCCCCAAACGCACTCGCGTTTATGGCAAATGCGAGTGTATTTTGATAAATGCGAGAGCTTTCTGAGTAAATGTGAGACTATTACTCCAAAAGCTCTTCAATTTATAAAAACACACTCGCATTTACGCAGAATGATCTAATGTTCATTAGAAATGCATTGCAAGTACTACAAATGCTCTCACATTTAGTGCAAATGCTCTCACATTTACTTACACAGCTCTTGCATTGTTAAAATTCACTCACATTTACGCAGAATGATCTTTCATTCATTAGAAATGCACTCGCATGTACTCCAAATGCACTCGCGTTTATTGCAAATGCTCTCACATTTACTTAAAAAACCATCATTAAACAAAAATACACTTGCATTTACACCGAATGATCTAATGTTCATTAGAAATACATTTCAAGTACTACAAATGCACTCGCATTTACTCAAAAAGCTCTTGTATTTTTAAAAATACACTCGCATTCACCAGGCGGATGTCACACCCACTGTATATGCGTTGCATGTACCCCAAAGGCACTCGCATTTAATGCAAATGCTTTCACATTTACTCACAAAGCTTTCGCTTTTGATCATTAATGAAAAACACACTCGCATTTTTACGGCAAGTGCTTTCACATGTATAGAAAGTGCACTCGCATTTCCGCGAAAAAAAGAGCTCTCGCAGCTTTTTGAAGTCAATATCAGACGACAGGAACGTGTGACCTCTCGCTTTTAATGTCCACTGTGTGTGAGAGGTGTGTGTGTGTGTGTGTGTGTGCATTGCACACACACACACACACACACACACACACACACACACACGCACACACACACGCACACACACACGCACACACACGCACCCCCCCCGGCGATGGCCTGATGCCGTAGTGCGAGTTCCTCGGAGGTCAATTCATTTTTTAAAAGACAGACGTATTTGGGTCTCGCGTTCTCATTCACGTCTCGTTTTGTTCTCGCGGGTGGAGGGTGGCACCCGCGCAAGCCGCACCAACACACCTGCACCACCACCCACCCGCCTGGGAGTCATCCACCACCCTAATTGTACCGGGTCCTGATCGGCGGCGAACATACCAAACGGGCGTCTGTGGAGGAACGGATGGACTACAGAACGCAACTGCAGAACTACAAACCCCATCTGTAAGGTGGTGGAGCTGATCGCATGGACAGTGAGGGTTGCAACATTGAGGTGAATCTAATAATAAAAAACAAAACAAAAAAAAAAAGGGCCATGATATAGGCCTCCTCATGGCGCGAGTGCGGGTCTGAATGCGCGAATGCTCGTATGGTAAACACGGAGCGGCGGGTTTATCGCGCGGCGGATAAGTGGGTCAGTGAGGTGACCCAGATTCGGTGAAAAACACAGCGCGAGAGGATGAGAGAGCGGGCGGGAGACACGTGAGCGCGCGATGCGAGAGCGCGTGGATGTGAGGAGGGGAGAGAGGGAGAGAGAGAGAGAGAGAGAGACGCCGGCGGGAGGCCTCTTCTGCCTGGTGACAGCTGGAGCGGCGGCGAGCCAACCAGACGCCGCCGTTCGTCCGGGCGGGAGGAGGGAGGCGGGCCATTCCGCGCGTCGGGCCCCGCCATTGGTCGGCGGGGCCGTGTCTCCGGGAGTCGCGGGCACAACAGCTGTGCATCACAACACTGCGGGATGGAAGGTGCAGCGTGCTGCTTCTCCACCAGCGGGGGGCGGGGGGGCGGGGGGGGGGTTTCATCATTACCCGAGTGCATCACACATCTGGGTTCCGATGCATCTCTGAAAACAGCGCGGCGCAGCGCCCTCACTCTGTCATCGTGGTGGCAGCAGGGCCGTAATCCAGTACGAACAGACGCTCCTCCTGCGCCTCCTCCGCGGGTTCCTCCTCCTCGCCAAACTGAGGGGCCGGAGGTTCTAAAAAAAGCCCTCGCTCACCTGTCTCACACACGCTGCCGTCCACGTTCCGTCATCACATTCCACAGTCCTCTACGCACTCTGTTAGTACTTTGGTATGTTCTCTGATGGACAGTTAGGGTGGTGGATGGCTCTCAGCATTGCAGCGACATTGTCGTTGACAAACTTCTGAACTCACTGATGGGGGTGTGTGTGTGTGTGTGTGGATCTCATGAAAGCTTAAATCCTATCCCGTCAGCATGCGTATGAGTGTGTATGTGTGTGTGTGTGTGTGTGTGTGTGTGTGTGTGAGGACCCTGTTGCCAGGCAAAGTTCCACCCCTGACCACTGAACTCCTCTCCCTCACCTCCTGCTCACCTCCCGCTGTGAGATGCAGAGTGTGTGAGGAGCAGGTATAAAGGACATTGCGGGGACGGGATCCGCTCGTCCACAACGGAACATCAAAGCCCTGTAACGGGGATGATGTCACTCCCGCAGCCTGTAATCTGCGTTGAGAACCCCACCCCCCCCCCCCCCCCCCCCCCCGTTCGGTTCATTCGCACCCCGAGCCTGATGGGAGGCGGGCTAGATTTGGATCATGCGGTGAGGTGGGCCGCAGCCTGACCGGACATCGGTGCCACGGGTCAAACGTGGACGTTTTTTGGCAGACAGGCGCGTCCCGGTCCGGGGGGGCGGGGTGTGGGGGGGGTCGGAGGGGATTTAACCGAACAGCTCTCGATCTGCACCTCCACCGTCAGCACATTGCGGCCGCGCCTCCCTTCACAAACGTCATAAACAAATAAACAGAGCGGCTCTACCACCTACGGCCCGCTCCAGATGCCCCGCCTCTCTGCAGTGGTGACTGACAGCAGCCTTCTGGGGGCCGTTTATAAGATTTTTTTTAATAAGTCAATCATTCCGACCCTGGTGATGGACGAGGAAGCCGGACTCACGATCGGCATTCTAATTCATCCCAAAAGGTCATGGATGGGGTTTGAGTCGGGGCTCTGTGTGAAACTTGAAATGGGCCTTCCCCAGACTGTTGGATGCTTAAAACTGTCCCCAAAACATGGCTCACTCCTGCACCCTTTTGCTCTCCATCCTCTGGCATTTGGTAGGTTCTCCGTTCCCGCCGCACACTTAAAAAATTGTAAATCGGTAAACTCCGGAACCGTCGACGCCACAGGCGCAGCCATCTATTTCAGCCCAGAGATCGATCCCCCCCCCCCCGTTAACCCCCCCCACATGCGGGGCTTATCCCGGGGCCTTTGTGTCGGCGGATGCAGGCCATGATGATGTTAAAGGCGAATCAATGACACCGAGCGAACCATTTACTCACACGAGTGAACGCATCACAGAGTCAATTAGCACAAAGGTTTCGGAATAATCACCCTCCCTCCCCCCTTTATCCTCTACACACACACACACACACGCACGCACACACACGCACACACACGCACACACACGCACACGTTACAATTGGACTAAATGGCTTTGCTTGGCATCACCTATTTTGCAAATTAAAAAATTCCAAATGATGGATGATGATTTCAGGCTTTTTAAACAAACGGCCCGTGGGCCAACTGCGGCCCGCCGTATTATCTAAAAGGCCCACCAGACGTAGAACAACCGATGCCTTTAGACACAGGATTCCTGTGCTCGTATGACATGCAAGTCGATTTAATTAGATAGGTGTGATACCAATACTCTACCACCAGATGTCAGTAAAGACATTCATTCATTATCTTCTGCTTAATCCTCTACGAGGGTGGGGTGGAGGGGGTTCCCCATGCCCATCCGGGGAGAAAGTTTTGGGCGCTGGGCAGGGTTATCAGTGGGTACACACACACACTCTATATGGGGCAATTAAGAGCATGCGATTTACCCTAAACCCATGTTTTTGGACTGTGGGAGGAAACCGGAGAACCCGGAGGAAACCCACGCGGACACGGGGAGAACATGCAAACTCCACTTAGATCGGGATTTGAACATGAGAACAGGGAGAACATGCCAACCAGTAGGCCACCGTGTAAAGATTAAGACAAAATAAAGGTTCAAAAGCCCTCTGCTGGTGAAAGGGTGGAATCGCAGTCTCTGTTTGAATCGCACAGTTATGTTTCGGTCTTCTCATCGGTTCTCGTCTGCGCCTCCCCAGAGCGAGCGAGGAGGCGGCGGTGGAGGGCAAACATCTGCGGATGGGTTCTGGAACCATGGCGGAGCCGCCTCAGCAGTTCTCGGTCCGCTCGCAGTCCCTCCACTCGGTGGGAGGAGAGGACGACGAGGGCAGCCCCAACTCCCGGAAACAGCCGCCACCCAAACCGCGGCGCGACCCCAACACCAAGCTCAGTGCCTCCTCCGAGGCCGTGGACAACGGCGCCTCCTTTTGCCGGGGAGCGCACGCTCACAAATGGGACGGTAAGTCTGTTGGATCTACAGGGGAACAAACCCATGTCCCTAGAACCTACTCCTCCACCTTTACAGAGAGCGCTCCCTTCTGGATGAGGCCAAGAACAACTGTTTGGGCCTCACAGCTGAAGATCATAAGTTCTGATGATGCCGTTTGATGAGAACATGGCGAGAACCTGGTAACCCAGGATGTTGAGCCTTTGATCAGAGGGTGCGGGGTGGGGGGGGGTCCGAACCTGGCCGGGGCCCTTGAAAGGCTCTTTTAACCCTCATCGCTCCAGGGGTCCTGTATCCTGAGCCGACGCACCAAACACCAATCATTAACTTAAGGTTCTTAAGGAACCTCGCTTTGGAGGAACGTGTTCTGTAGATGACCACATGATCAGTACAGCTGTTCCACACAGCGGCCCGTGGTTTATTTTTGGAGGAGAACAAGCCAAATGTGGTTCCACACTAAACGTAAAACACAGCATTCTGCACGGGTTCCGCGGTTACGGTTCTGCCATTTCATTCTGGGTTCCACGTCCTCCTTCTCGTCTCCCCGCCCTGTGCCTCTGTGCGTTTTTAATACTCGCTCGTAGCCGATATTCTCATGTCTGGAACATGCTCTAATCACGTTACCGAACTGGGGTTATTGGATTCCGAGGCGAGGAACCGGGCACCGCGTGTTTCGGGAAGAGCTTTCCGCGAAGAGAACAATTAGTTCTAAAGTTTAATATCCGCCATTCCGGGCGCCTGCAATTAGCGCAGCCGCCGGCGCGCCGATTCCATTCCACGGTACGGCCGTTCTCCGCGGGAACCGCGCGCTCCCTTCGCCGGGGCGGCCGCCTTTCCGCCGATCTTCCCCAATGCCACGGCAACCAACCCTCGGAAACAGGGGCCCTCCAATCCGAGCGGGGGGCGCCGCCCACCGGCCAATCGGGCGGCAGGTTGACGGGGTGCCGGTACCGCACGGCAACCAATCGGGAGCAGGCGAGCGGGCCGTATCCAATGGCGACCTTCGGATGGGGAACGGTAGGAAGGATGGAGGAGGGGGCAGAAGCGTTGCGGAGGGGGGAGTGACCAGGTCAGGCAGAACTCATTCAAGAGTAGAGATTGACCTAGATTTAGGAGAGACGTAGGATGCGGGGGGGGTGAGGTGGGGGGGGCGTGAGTCAACACATCCGCTGACAGAACGTGGGGGTGGGGGGTGGAGGATAGAGGAGGGGGGCGCAAGCGCCTGCAGAGCTGCTGAAACGGATCTCCGGATCGTCATCCTCTCGCTGGTGCACGTAATTTACAAATCTATAAGGCTGATTTTTTTTTTATTAAAGCTCAGGCGTGCACTGGACCGCCCCCCCCCCCAATACCACCCCCCCCCCCCCCCCGACTTACGCACTGCGCTTGAAAAACGACTTTAATCTGAGAGCAGTGCCGAGCCGCCCGGGCGTTTTTTTCATCTGCACCCACTGAGCCTTGATTCCAGATAATGTTGACTCGGCTCGGGATCAAAGGCGGCGGATCATCAAAGCCGTGATCGGCTAACGCAACGTTCTCAAACGAGCGCAGGAAACGGCGTAACTTGATTTCTCACAGTATACGGCCTTTTTAAAGTATAGAACCCCCCCCCCCCCAATGTGCCCTCAATACGCGACTCATTGGGATTTCTTGTAGGTTCTCGGGACCAATGAACAGGTTCTGTTTTCTTAATTAATGAATTTATTTGGTTTTTGCCAATCCCCATCTGGGTGGAGTTTCCATGTTCTCCCCGTGTCCGCGTGGGTTTCCTCCGGGTTCTCCGGTTTCCTCCTACAGTCCAAAAACATGGATCAAGTCAATTGAGTTCTCCAAATTGCCCCATATACAGTAGTGTGTGTATGTGTGTCTGTGTGAGTGTGTGCCCAGCGATAGATTGGCACCCTGTCCTGGGTGTGTCTGCCCAGCGCCCGAAACACTTTCCCCTGGATGGGCATGGGGAACCCCCCCACCACCCTAATATAGGATAAAGCGAAAGATAATGAATGAATGAATGTTCTCCTCAAGATCCCCAAAGGGCTATGAGTGCTGTGGGAAGGTACAACTGTGGGCCCTTGAGCAAGGCCCTTAAGCCCATTCTCCATTGGGTTATATCCATCCATCCATTATCTTCCCCTTTATCCTCTACTGGGGTGAAGGGGCGGGATTCCCCATGCCCATCCAGGGGAGAACGTTTCGGGCGCAGGGCAGATCTATCACTGGGCACACATTCACTCACACAGACACAGTCTATATGGGGCAATTTGGAGAATTCAATTGATCTTGATGCATGTTTTTGGACTGTGGGAAGAAACCTGGAGAACCCGGAGGAAACCCATGCAGACACGGGGGGGAGCATGAAAACTCCACCTAGATTGGGATTCGAACCGAGAATCCCCAGGGGTGAGAGGAGAACATGCCAACCACTAAGCCACCATGCCACCCCCATTGGGGTATATCATATCATGTATTGTCTCTTTGTTCCCACAGTAACGCAGTGCTGTGGGGACGACTGTCGGAGGGTTCCGCCGCCGAAGCCCAAGAGGAACCCCAATACACAGTTGAGCACCTCGTTCGACGACTCCTACATCCTGAATGCCTCCAAAGACTCGCCTCCACCCTCTCACTCCAGAGAGTTCCGGGCCTCGTCTCCCGTCTCTCCCTTTTCGCCTCCGAAGCTCCAGAGCCCGCAGAGGGACTCGGACTCCGAGGAACCAGTCTACATTGAGATGTCGGGGAACGTGGGGCAGAACCTGGCGCCTCACGCCGAGATGGAGGAGCCGGGCGAGGCCGTCTATGAGGAGATGAAGTACCCAGCGCTGGACGACTTTGACTCGCGTTGGGACCTTTTAGGGTACCGCTCCCAGTCCATCACGCCTTGTCCTTCTGACATGGACCTTAATGCCTACACCCGCGGGGTACAGCTGTGCGACATCCCGGCCCCGTTCCCCAACTTACTATCCCACCGGCCGCCGCTGCTGGTCTTCCCTTCGGTACCGGCGCAGTGTTCTCCGAATTCCGAGGAATCCCCGCTGACGCCAGTGGACCTGAACAAGCTGCCCACACTGGAGAATGCCACCTACCCCAAGTCCCCGTCCTCCTCGTCTTCGTCAATGGACCCCCTCAGTTCAGCCTCGGCCTCTCACCTGAGGCGGGCAGAGCGGGAGCTGACGGCGACACCCACCATCACGGTCTCGGGCCGCTCTTCGGCGCCGCCGTTGCCCTGTGCCCGTTACAGAAGCTCCACGGGTTCTGCGGGCTCACAGCGGAGCCACTCGGCGTGCCCCTCTCCGGTCAGCATGGGCCGCTGCCTCACTCCCCTCAGCCTGATGAGGACCCCGCCCACCGACGGTCCCCTGGGAGGAGCCGCCCACCCGCGGCACCACAACTCGGCGCAGAACGTGGCTGCGGGACGCTCGCGGACACCGACCAGCCCACTGGACGAGCTGACCAACCTGTTCACCAGCGGCAGGAACATGCTGAAAACCAAAGCCAGTGGACGGAAAAGCAAAGAACCCGGAGAAAGTAAGTGTCAGGGTCAGAACCAATAATCCACCACCACCACCAGTACTCCACCACCACCAATGCACCACCACCACACCACCAATACTCCACCACCATACCACCAATACACCACCACCAATACTCCACCACCACCACACCACCAATACTCCACCACCATACCATCAATACACCACCACCAATACTCCACCACCACCACCACCACCACCAGTACTCCAGCACCATACCACCAATACACCACAAATACACCACCATCAATACTCCACCACCACCAAAACACCACCACCACCAATACTCCACCACCACCACCACCACCACCACCAATACTCCACCACCACCGATACACCACCACCATAGATGGTTAGAGGATCAATAAAATAAACTGTTCCGCAACAGATGACCTACTGTCTCGGGTTCTACATCCACAGGGTGGCGCAATAAGGTAGAGGAATGTAACAGAGGGTACAGGGAGAGGATACAAGTTTCAAACTCCAGCAACACAACACACACTTTCACACCCGCACCATGTCAGTGTGACTACAGTACTGAGCATCATCCACCACCTTAATAACACCTGCTCCTTGTACTTAACACACTCACACACACAAGTGTGTGTGTATGAAGCGATCCGCCCGCAGCGGCGCTCCTGTTGGCAAACCTCAGCTCCTCATGGTAACAGAGGGAGGGCGCTCCCCACGGACCGACCCTCTGAGGAGCAGAGAACCAATTACAGCGCAGGTCATGACCGGCGTCTCGCTGCAGACGCTCAAAGCTGAAGGTTCTCAGCAGAGAAAACAAGCGAGTGCCACACGACCTGCGCAGACATGTACGCCGCGCCGAACGCGTTCATCAGACGCAATTAGCGCCTGTTAATTAGTGCCGCGGCCTGTTTTTGGGACGTGTGGGACTTCAGGAGGTTGCAGGGCGCATTACATCAGGATTTGTTGGAGCTACGTGGTGTTTATATCATGCCACCTACATTGTGAAAGCAGTTTAGGAAGGGACCCCCCCCCTCACCCCCTCCCTCACCCCCAAAGGTGGGGCTTAATAAACCTGTCTGATGGCGACTCCTCTGGGAACGACTCCAAAGTCACCTGTTCTCCATCCATCCATTATCTTCTGCTTTGTCCTCTATTAGGGTTGCGGGGGGGGGGGGGGGGGGGATGCCCATCCAGGGGAGAACGTTTCGGGCGCTGGGCAGATACACCCAGGACAGGGCGCCAATCCATCGCTAGTTACACACACACACAAACTCTATATGGGGCAATTTAGAGAATTCATTTGACCTTGATCAATGTTTTTGGACTGTGAGAGGAAACCGCAGAACGTTGGTTGGCATGTTCTCCTCTCAGTGCTGGGTGTTCGAATCCCAATCTGGGCGGAGTTCTCTGGTTTCCTCCCACAGGCGAAAAACATGGATTCAAGGTAAATTAAATGCTCTAAATTGCCCCATGTATTGTGTGTGTGAGTGAGTGTGTGCCCAGTGATAGATTGGCGCCCTCTCCTGGGTCTATCTGCCCAGCGCCCGAAACGTTCTCCCCTGGATGGGGATGGGCATGGGGGGAACCCCCGGCTCTAGTAGAGGATAAAGTGGAAGATAGTAAATAAAAATTAAAAACGAAAGAATACGAGTGTCTATTTGACCTGAAGGTGTCTCCCCACCCTTCACCTGATGGGCACTGGGATAGGCCCCAGATCTCACCCTCATGTCGGGGTAGGATTCGAGCAAATTAGCATAACGAGTAGAAAGGGAGTTTCCTTAATGTTGCCGACGCTAATATCGGTTTTCTTTTATTAATTTATTTTCTTAAAGGTGAGTCCAAAGGGAAGGAGTCCAAAAAGGAGCACAAGGAGAAGACTCATCACAGCAAGGAGTCCAAGCGGGACAAGGAGCGCAGCGGGAAATCATCCCATCGGCGTGAGAGCAAAGACAGGGAGCACCCTGCCGCCGAGGTCTTCCTGCGATGCGACAGTAAGGACAGACTTTGCAGCAACGTGGAACCGCTGGCAAGACGTGACAGCAAGGACAGAAGCTCCAGTCATGCGGAGCCGTTAGTGAGACGGGATAGCAAGGACAGGGGCTACAGCAATGGGGAACCCTTGATCAGGCGCAACAGCAAAGACAAGGGCCCCAATGGTATGGAACCGTTAGCAAGGCGCAACAGCAAGGACAGAGGCGGCAGCGGTCCCGAGATGATCCTCAAGCAAGGCAGCAAGGACAGAGCGTATAACTCTGCAGAGACAATAATGAGACATGACGGCAAGAACCGGGTTTGCAATGGCATGGAACCCTTACCCAGGCTCGACAGTAAGGACAGGATTTGTCTTGGGCCAGAGCTCATGCCTAGACAAGGCAGCAAAGACCGTCTGTGCAGCGCTTCTGAACCGCTTCTGAGACACGACAGCGTGGAACCTTTACCGAGGCTCAACAGCAAGGACAGGATCTGCAATGGCCCGGAGCTCGTCCCCCGACAGGTTAGCAAAGACAGACTGGGCAGTGCTACCGAGCCGCTACAAAGGCACGACAGCAAAGACTGGGTATGCAACGGCACAGAAACCTTGCCCAAGCGCGACAGCAGAGACAGAATTTGCCCCGGTCCTGAGCTCATTGCCAGAAGAGGTAGCAAAGAGAGGGCAGGGAGCACCACTGAGCCCATCATCAGATATGACAGCAAGGAGTGGGCTGGGAATGATCTGGAACCTTTACCAAAGTGGGGCAGCAAGGACAGACTCTGTAGTGGCCCAGACCACCTCTACAGACAAGACTGCAAAGACTTCACCAGGAATGGCCTGGAACGGAGCGACAGTCGAGGTCAAAGTGGTTTCGGGCCGGACCTGTTGCCTAGGCACAGTGGTAGGACGGGCCTGGAGTCCCGGCGCAACAGCAAGGATGGAAGGAGAACTGCTCTGGATTCTCATCAGGGTAACACTGAGGATCATGGATTGTCCAACTGCGGCGTGAACGCTACAAATGGAAGGGACTGTAAGGATAAGGGGGTTCTTGCAATGGAACCCCCGAACAAGGGCAAAGACAGGAGTGGCTGCAGCACAGAATCTCCCAAAGCACACGAATGGGATTCAAGGTCTGGACCACTCTCCAAAATGTCCAGCAGATATAGAAGACCACCTCTGAGCCCAACCACAATACTCGGGAATTCGGGTGAGTACTAGACTAAACACTTGTAGTGCATTTTACCGCTTGAGAATGGGAGACAGGGAGCCGAGGGAGGGGGTTGTATCTCCATCTCCACCTAGCTGTCATCCCTATTACTGCTGCTCCGTCACTTCACATTGCCGGTGGTCAGAGGAGTAAACTAAGGAACTGGAATCTAGGAGTGGACTAAGGAATGTACTTACCTCCCCCATGCTCCCTTATTCTAAAGTTGTAACAGGTTCAGGTGGGACATCCAAACTTGTTAAAAGTCTTTTATTCCTGCAGAACTGAAGACAGTTCCCAAGACCGGCCGGTCCCATTCGGTACCAACCGCCCCATCCCCATTAGGCACGCCCCGGAGGAAGGCTTCTGAGGCTCAGGAGGTACCAACCAGAAGATACGTGGTTAGCAAATCCGTCCTAAATTTAACACACCCACACGAATGACCCATTCCGTCTTGTTTTTCACACAGATGCCGCCCTTTCCTTGGGTGTACGGCGACAGCACCATGCAGGAGACGATCGAACGGAAGCAGCGTTTGTGTTGCGAGATCAGGTCTCGGCAGTGGCTTCCGGACCGGAGCCCCAGCAAGAGCGAGCGCCCGCCGGCCGCGGCCGACTGCAAGAAGGCTGGTGGGCCTAAGAAGCATGGGCCACCCCCCTACCCTGCGCAGAGCAACGTCTTCTGGGACACGGCAATCTGAACGCTCGCTGAGCACTTCAGGGTTTTTCCTTGCTCCACCCATTTAGAGCGGTCACAGGGAACGGGTGGAGTCGCTAGCTGCGGGGAACACATAGCAATATTTCCGAGCGAGCCGATCGTCAGGTTTTTGTATCGATGTCTTATGGAATATTTTTGTACCGTGATTTCTGGTAAAAGATTTAGCGTTAACAGATATTTTCTCAAAGGAATGGAATATCTTTGCTGAACAATGTTAGTGCAACGCAAATAGAACTTCCTTTCATGTACAGGTTTCTTTTTTTTTTTTTTTACTCTGCAATATAAAGTTCTAATCTTCTGCAGGCCTTTATCTCACTGACCTCGGGAAATGGAAGGAACCCTCCAGAGTTATTTCAGTTGAAACACTAACCAACAAATCAGACAAAAGTGTCAGGACGCCTACATATCATGCCAACAGGTCGGTCTCCCATGGCGGCTACAACCGGTTCCACAAGCAGAGTCATCCAAACCTTCAGCCCAACACCCTCAGCACTGAGCTACCACACCCATGATGAAAAGGAAGCAAACTTCTAACATCTTCACCTCATTTATTATCTTCTTCTACTATGGTCGTGGGGGACCCTATTTACACTTTTGCAATCATCTGCAACCTCTAGACCTTTCTTAAACCATCAACTGGAACCTCTAGATCTCAAATTGAAGTCTTTATAGTTGCATCAACATTTGTTTCGAGCTAAAAGGCTTATTTTTAATTACCCGGCCAAAGGACCACCCCAAACATCTGCGTTAGATATACTCACAAGCATCGTTGCTTTCAAAGAACGCAGGCGCATGGCATAAATAATTAGACAATTGGTGGGTTGTGACATAGTAGTGCCCGCAGGGTGTAAGTTAGGACCCATAGGGTTTCGAGGGAGAACTCTGGAGGAATTCCTCTGCATTTCCGCGGTGTTTGCCATAATTACATGAAGTGTATCTTCACAGTGGATGTGAACCGGGATAGGGCTCGCTATCATGCCGCTGCCTTTGCCACACCTCCGATTTGCCCGAACAGCAGAATGTGTAATTCCACGAACGGATTCTATTTGCAGTTGAACTCAAAACCCGTTCGGACCCACGCCGTTTTCCCCCGTACGAGCTTCGGCCGGCGTGCGCAAACGTAACCCGGGCTACAGGCGGAGTACGGATCGAGGCGTTCCACGAACCGACACGGCACGAGACGAACCTTTTTACAGAGGTGATTTTAGGTCAGTCTATTTTTTAATCCGCTTATTTATTACGCTTTATTTATTTGGGGGTTTTAACGTTTATTTTGGGGTCTGTGGCAATAACTGGCGGGGCGCCAGTGACTGTCCTCGCAGGGGGGAGGAGGACGTTTGCCCAGAGATTGCTGACAATCGGGAGGTAGCTCTTTGGTAGCCCTTGGCTCTGTGTAACTGTGTATACGCTCGTGAGGTTAAAGGGATTTAGCCGGAAACGCATCGCTGTAGCAACGCCGGCTGAACGAAACCCGTCGGCGAACGGGGAATTTTATTGATTTACGATAGGACTCGAACAGCCCCATGAGGGCCTTGGGAACCAACGAACAATGCATCTTATCCGGGGCACTAACAAATGTAGCAGGTGGGTTTTTTTTTTTGGGAGGACAGTTGCATGACGACGAGAAGCCGTATGGAAAGTGCACGCTCATAATCTTTAATATTATTTGTTTGGATCGACGCCACACTCCCTCTACCTCAGCAATTCAGATACGTTCAAAGTGATCATGTACTGCCAAAGCATTTTTAATCCGCTCTTCGAACCTTCACTCGATGGAAAAGGCAACAGCTTCTGTAAAAACGTTGCCTTGCAGCTCAGTGTTTAACATGAATGGGGTCTTTCGCCGAAAATGTAACATAAGCTTTTTTTTTTTAGCACAAGCGGAACACGTGGGTTCTTATACTCATGATAGGCTCAGTGTAGGACCCACCCGAGTCGCACCTTACGGCCAGAAGTAGCAGGCATTGATGTAAAGTTCCCTCTTTAACGGTGCCGTAGGAGCCCCTAACCTTCGGCGCAGACCTTCTGAGGTCGCAATGTCCCAGCGCTGAGCAACCGGGGGGTCGAGGAGAGGACGACGCTGGTGAGGAAGGGTTGGAATTAAAGGCATTGCATGCGTAGGCGAGCATCTCCGTCCAACGATGTCCACGTCCACGGATTCTCGGCATCCACTCTCCCGCGTGCCACCTCGCCGTGGAAGGCTAACGCGAAGGCAGCCCGACGTCAGACCAACGTCCGCTTGGCCCACCCACTACACTTACCTCGTGTCCTTCGCCATTCTGGTAGATGTCGCCTGGATCCATACAGCAGAACAGGGGTCATTGGTTCGTGGGTGTTTCGGTCGCGTCCCATGCGTCCTCACTGACGCCAGGTTTCCGCCGATCTGTCACAACGAGGACCAGAGACGGAACGCGTCCAGCACAAGAACGGAGAATTATACGCAAAACTGTATATGCTGCATATCGATCGTTAGTATCATTCTGACCTTTACCCCCTTGGCGTCGTCCGTTCCTCTACGCCCCCTCCCCCCCGCCTCTATATACATCTATATACTTAAACAATTTACTTTTGGCCATATAGTGCAGGTCAGGTGGGAGCACCCGAACGTCCGGAGATGTTTTTCCAGCGTCTCGGTGTTTGTAGCGTACGCCGATCATCTATTACACGATTGTTTGCCACGCCCCCTGGGTGCAGGTTAAGGAACTGCAACCGATGTACGATCTTCTCTGTATGTAACGTGCACTGCGACGGGTGGAACGACTTCGTCCTTTGTCCAATCGCACCAAGCGGGTGTTTTCTTATCTGTACAGTAAATGCTTGAAGTAAACTGGACGTACATGGATTATCACGGGGGGGGGGGGGGGGGGGGGGGGGAGGGGGGGGGGGGGGGGGGGGTCTTTGTAACAGGAAATAAATACCAACGTCAATCTGCTGTGGGCTTTATTTCTTTGAACTTCACAGCGGCGGCCCGAAAGGTCCGTCCCGCCGCGTACACACATCACGGTACGATTCACTCGGGGAACGTGACACGAGGTTAAAAAAACGTTATTTGGGGGTTTTAACGTTTATTTTGGGGTCTGTGGCAATAACTGGCGGGGCGCCAGTGACTGTCCTCGCAGGGGGGAGGAGGACGTTTGCCCAGAGATTGCTGACAATCGGGAGGTAGCTCTTTGGTAGCCCTTGGCTCTGTGTAACTGTGTATACGCTCGTGAGGTTAAAGGGATTTAGCCGGAAACGCATCGCTGTAGCAACGCCGGCTGAACGAAACCCGTCGGCGAACGGGGAATTTTATTGATTTACGATAGGACTCGAACAGCCCCATGAGGGCCTTGGGAACCAACGAACAATGCATCTTATCCGGGGCACTAACAAATGTAGCAGGTGGGTTTTTTTTTTTTTGGGAGGACAGTTGCATGACGACGAGAAGCCGTATGGAAAGTGCACGCTCATAATCTTTAATTTTATTTGTTTGGATCGACGCCACACTCCCTCTACCTCAGCAATTCAGATACGTTCAAAGTGATCATGTACTGCCAAAGCATTTTTAATCCGCTCTTCGAACCTTCACTCGATGGAAAAGGCAACAGCTTCTGTAAAAACGTTGCCTTGCAGCTCAGTGTTTAACATGAATGGGGTCTTTCGCCGAAAATGTAACATACGCTTTTTTTTTTAGCACAAGCGGAACACGTGGGTTCTTATACTCATGATAGGCTCAGTGTAGGACCCACCCGAGTCGCACCTTACGGCCAGAAGTAGCAGGCATTGATGTAAAGTTCCCTCTTTAACGGTGCCGTAGGAGCCCCTAACCTTCGGCGCAGACCTTCTGAGGTCGCAATGTCCCAGCGCTGAGCAACCGGGGGGTCGAGGAGAGGACGACGCTGGTGAGGAAGGGTTGGAATTAAAGGCATTGCATGCGTAGGCGAGCATCTCCGTCCAACGATGTCCACGTCCACGGATTCTCGGCATCCACTCTCCCGCGTGCCACCTCGCCGTGGAAGGCTAACGCGAAGGCAGCCCGACGTCAGACCAACGTCCGCTTGGCCCGCCCACTACACTTACCTCGTGTCCTTCGCCATTCTGGTAGATGTCGCCTGGATCCATACAGCAGAACAGGGGTCATTGGTTCGTGGGTGTTTCGGTCGCGTCCCATGCGTCCTCACTGACGCCAGGTTTCCGCCGATCTGTCACAACGAGGACCAGAGACGGAACGCGTCCAGCACAAGAACGGAGAATTATACGCAAAACTGTATATGCTGCATATCGATCGTTAGTATCATTCTGACCTTTACCCCCTTGGCGTCGTCCGTTCCTCTACGCCCCCTCCCCCCCGCCTCTATATACATCTATATACTTAAACAATTTACTTTTGGCCATATAGTGCAGGTCAGGTGGGAGCACCCGAACGTCCGGAGATGTTTTTCCAGCGTCTCGGTGTTTGTAGCGTACGCCGATCATCTATTACACGATTGTTTGCCACGCCCCCTGGGTGCAGGTTAAGGAACTGCAACCGATGTACGATCTTCTCTGTATGTAACGTGCACTGCGACGGGTGGAACGACTTCGTCCTTTGTCCAATCGCACCAAGCGGGTGTTTTCTTATCTGTACAGTAAATGCTTGAAGTAAACCGGACGTACATGGATTATCACGGGGGGGGGGTCTTTGTAACAGGAAATAAATACCAACATCAATCTGCTGTGGGCTTTATTTCTTTGAACTTCATGGCGGCGGCCCGAAAGGTCCGTCCCGCCGCGTACACACATCACGGTACGATTCACTCGGGGAACGTGACACGAGGTTAAAAAAACGTCCCGCCACACAGACCTTCAGCCGAACTTCACGCAGACGTGGCATCGGCTGGTGAGCGCCCGCTGCTCCCTGGCGGTCTTCAGGGTGCGAGTGCGTGGCGCCAGCCCGAGCTCCTCGTCGTGACTCACAGCTGTCAGCCAGAAACTGTAGACGTCGGCAAAGTAGTGGCATGTCCCGCGAGGACCCTGGCACTCCACGAATGGCTGGGCCCTGAAGTCACTCAGACAGCTTCCCGATGATGTCAGAGCCTGACCGCCGCCCTCGGCGCCGGAGCCAGTATGCTGAGGATGCAACGCCATGTTTTAAACGGATTTGGTAACAACTACTAATTCATCCATCCATCCATTATCCTCTGCTTTATCCTCTATTAGGGGGGGGGGGTTCCCCATGCCCATCCAGGGGAGAACGTCTCGGGTGCTGGGCAGATACACCCAGGACAGGGCGCCAATCCATCGCTGGGCACACACTCACTCACACAGACACACTCTATATGGGGCAATTTGGAGAACTCAATTGACTTGATCCATGTTTTTGGACTGTGAGAGGAAACCGGAGAACCCGGAGGAAACCCACGCGGACACGGGGAGGACATGGAGACTCCACCCAGATGGGGATTCGGGAATCCCTAGCGCTGAGAGGCGAACGTGCTGACCACTAAGCCACCGTGCCGCCCTAACTACTACTAATTAATAACTAAAAACTAGTCAACCAGAACTCACCATCAGGAAGGAATAGCCGACCCATAGGCCGCTCCAGCTGATTGGGCAGAGGGGCACGCTGGCATTCTGACTGTGAACAGCTACGGCCGGTGCGGGCGACTCGCACACCGCGCAGCGACTGATGTACCGCCCGATCTCCTCCCCCGACACGGGCATCATGGGTACCGCGTTATTGGTGCTCAGCCAGTAGGATTTGTCGTTGCGACTGGCGTAGTGGCAGGCGGCGGAGTTGCAGTAGGAGAAGGGCATGGTGTTGAAGAGGCGCAGACAGGAGCCGGCTCGGCCTAAACGAGGGAGGGAAGGGATGAAGTGATGAAGTGCTAGGGTTCGGTTCTAGTGGACTGCGATCACTCGGTGTTCTTAATCCAGGACATTTATTAAAAACAGTGTGGTTTAACTTCAACTCTAAGGGTTAAGGGCCTTGCTTAAGGGCCCACATGAGCAACTCTGGTGGAAAAAAGGGGTTTGAACCGTCGACCTTCACTGTGGTATCCCAAGACCCTAAACACGAAGTTGCCAAGACCCTCAAGTCTTAAGTTGGACGGGTTTATTCAGCTCATGAATCAAACTTTGAGGGCCAACAGGGGCCCTCATCACCCCTATTGGTAATACATATTGTTCTTATTTTGGGAGGAGCGTTTACCCAGGTCTTGGGTGTAGGCTTTCTCCTGACCCTCCAGATATAGCAGGCTGTACCCACTCCACAGTAACACCGTGCCCAACGGACACTCGGGCACGGCCTCCGACTGACTGTGGAGCACCAGCAGGAAACCAGCTCGCACCGGGCTCGTGGGACCTGGAAATCCGGGTTCACCCTGCGGACCCCGAGGACCTGAATTGTGGGAAATGAATAGAATGGTCGGACCTTCACACCAAAATTAAGAGTGTGTCCCAGTACCCTCCATATCATACATACACTCAGATTTAGTGTTGGCTCCATACCTTGTGGCCCCACGAAGCCCCTGACTCCAGGTTCTCCTGCATCTCCAGGATTCCCTGTTGGTCCTGGAGGTCCCGGTTGTCCAACAGGCCCATGAGCACCCCGCTGACCCTTCTGTCCTGTAGCGGGGGTATAACCTCACGCGAGTAATGCCAACTTACCTCACATTCAAACATAAACAGAGCAGAACTTACCCAACGGTCCTGGACCTCCTGAGGGTCCATCTGCTCCTGGAAAGCCGGGAGGTCCGGGAAGCCCGGGTCTACCGACTGTTCCCTTGTGCTCACCTGCCTCAGTTATATTAGGCGGCATAATCGTACCCCTCTGACCTTTTGGACCTGAAGAAGAGGCATTATAATAACCTTTTACACTGTGTATGCTGTTGTTGCACTGGCCTGCAGTTGGCATTCCAATTCATATGTGAAGGTGCAGGCTCTCCGCATATTGTTATAACTGTGACGATCTACGTGCTTCGTTTCGAGCCCACGACAACGTGATAACATGTACCCAGACTGTACCCTAGGTACCCTTCCGGGCCTCACTGCAGGACATCAAACACCTACCGATGTCTCCTCTTGGTCCCTTGGTCCCCCTTTAACCCCGGCGGTCCGGGTCTGCCTGTAAGACCTTGTAGTCCTAGGTGTCCTGTTGAACCAGGGGAGCCTCTCTGCCCTGTTATTAAAAAAATAAAGTCAAACCATCTGTTTAAAAGATAAAAGTATGAAATGATCGATATTTTTCACACAACACACACGCACCTTTAAGTCCCGGTGGCCCAGTGTGGCCAGAACATCCTGGTGAGCCTGCGGGACCCTGCACACCTTTACCTCCAGGTAGTCCTTGTGAGCCAACCTCCCCTGGATCTCCAGGAAAGGGTAGCACTGTTCCAGGCAGACCTGGTGGACCTGAGACGAGTGAGGGGTTTGTAATATCTGCTGGTACAGTGAAGTTATATACAGTCCAAATTATTGGGACACACCTCCCAACCCCTGCATTCTAGGGTTTTTAAAGAACCCAACAGACAGATCAACAGATGGACAGACAGACTGACAGACATAACAAAAATGTTTTTTTTTAATAATTATTAAATAAGAAGACAGAACATTAAACCTGGTGGTCCAGCAGGTCCCGGGGAACCACGATCTCCTTCAGGTCCTTGAATTAGTGTAACACAGAAGCTGCCACGGGGCCCAGGGGGACCACTGGAACCAGGAACACCTGAAACACACCGACTCACTGACTCCACACTGAAAAAACCTTTTTCATAGTTCCTCCACCAGAAAGAATTGAGTTCCCCAAGACTACAGAGTGTTCTAAACTCTAATGCTGACCTGGGTCTCCAGGGTGTCCTCGCTGTCCTTTCAGTCCTGGATGGGCTGCTCCTTGGACTCCCCTGGGTCCAGGTGGTCCCCGATCTCCAGGCTCGCCTTGCACTCCAGGAGGAGCAATGATATCGGGTCCTGAGGGAATTAGAGATAACAAGATCAATAGTATGTGGACATCTGATCATCACACATTGATTAAATGGAGGGTTGATGTCCTGGGTTAAGGGCCTTTCTCAAGGGCCCACATTAATAACATCAGTGGACTTGGGTTTTGAACCCCCAACCTTAATAGCCCCACACACTAAACACTGAGCACTCACATCCTACATGCTCATAGGGGTCATTTTGGTATCTTTAATTCACCAGAGTACCCCAAGAAAACTCGTGTTGGACATGCGGGAGATGCAGGTCAGAGATGTCTTACCTCGCCAGCCTTTTTCTCCTTTAGGTCCAGGGAGACCATTCAGACCCTCCAAGCCAGAAGGTCCCCGAAACCCTGGAGAAAACGAAATCAGCGGCGTCCAAATACAAACCAAAATCCGATACGGAAGGTTTGACCCACGAGTCGTGGTTTATCCAACTTTTGGTCAACTCCACATTACCTTTCAGACCTTTTGGCCCTGGGGGACCATTTGATCCTGCTCGCCCTGGACCCCCCGGTGGACCACGCGCACCAATAGCGCTGTAATCAGGAGGATACCCTGCAAGCACACCAACGTTGATCACCATCCGAACAAGTTAACGAGATCCAGCAAAAACGAACCATTTACCTGGACGTCCACGAGGACCTGGAAGACCACGAAGACCCAAAGCACCAGGAGGACCACGACGTCCCTGAGGACCTGGAAACCCGATGTCACCTGGGTCCCCTGGGTCCCCTAGCTTAGCTGAGAAAGGACGACGATGTCTCACTTTAAACGCTTTAAATCAATTTTAAAAGACATCGTTTCATCAAATTTTAAACACCTACCATCACATTCTGGCAGGTCAAAGGTCACCAGGAACAGGGGTTCAAGACAGAACAACAAATCAGACTCCATAACAAACTAAATGTCTTATTTAAATTAAAACAGATTCAAATATTTGACCTCTGGGTCCGTTTTCTCCCCGAAAGCCCTTCGTTCCAGGTGGTCCTGGATACCCAGCGGAGTCCCCTTTGTCACCTACGAACGGTACAGATATCAAGACATGAGCTGACACACTGACCACATACCTATACTGTCACCATGGTGAAATTACTAGCACATCCAAACCCTTGATGCCGGGAACGCCCCTGTTTCCTGGTTCACCATTCAGTCCAGGGTATCCGGGATCCCCCTGGAAGAGGGAAGTCATCCAAATGATCTCTTTTAAGTTGTTTAATAGAATGAACATGTGAAATTTCAGATTTACCTCTACGCCTGCAGGTCCTGGAAATCCCACATGCCCCGTAAATCCTTTGGGTCCTTGTAGCCCCGGGAGACCAGGAGGACCTGGGCTTCCTGGCAAACCCCGGCTGCCTTTTTGAAACCCAGGCGCACCGTCTAATCCATCAAGACCTGGTCTTCCAGGTGAGCCAGGCAGACCTTTATGTCCTATTGAAGAGGAATCAGTTATTACGTAACGCCGACCAGTTCCTGACCACGTCGTCCTCGGAAATGTAAGAGGAAGCGACCCATTAGATTCACAACCTTTTATGAAATTAGAACTTTTATGTCTTAATGTTAATGTCTGGCCTCATGGGCAGTGCTCGCTCCCAGCCACTGGCTGAACAGGGGCGCCCCTAGTGTCTCAGCGGAGTCGATGTGGCTGCCCAAAGACTGGGTTGGGAGGCGCGCCCATTTTTGCTTCTTTTATTTATTTGGTGTACGGTATCTGACATAATAAACTTTATAAACTATTATGAGTCTCTTGGGGGGTTCCGTCAGGGAACCAATGACGCCCCACATTCCCCACCATGCCATTCCCAGCAAAATTGTCCTGAGCACCCAAAAATAATGCAAGCCTTATCTACTAAACGTCAATCTATACACCCGACCAACAATTTCCATGCTTACCCCTTCGTCCGGGAAACCCGGGACGTCCAGTGAGTCCAGGTACACCCTGCGCGCCTTTCAGTACCTCTCGACTGCCCGGAGGTCCCTCTTGTCCCCTGATACCTGAAAAGATACAGCATGAACACTCATGTGGTTGCAACGTGAGGCGATGTTAACTGTGTAACGTTCTCATCGACGTATTTGGATTATTTTGTCCCGGAGGAATTCTGCACAGCGCCCTGACCGCGGTCCCATGACGGGATGACTGAGGTTTGTGAGCCAGGCTTTTAAATCTATTAGCGCTTTTCCTCACAAATGCTCTTTAGGTTTAGGGTTACGCCAACGCTTCAAATCCTTGGGGGGTTCTAAATGCATACAAATGATCACGATGTTGAAATCTCTTTAGTGTCTCAAAAAACTAGCCAGAGTTGGCCGGGAAAAGTGTTTTCTGCCAAATAACCGCAAACAAGCCTTTAAAACCAGAACAACGTAGACGTAACCCCACTTAACTGTTGGGGTCAGACCAAAGGGTTGTACATACAACAAAACAACCCTGGAGCAAAACGGGTTAAGGGCCTTAAGGATCCACATTGGTAACTTCATTTGACCTGGGATTTGAACCCACCACCTTCATATTGATAGCCCAACACCTTAACCCTGAAGATACCACACTCAGTAGAACCTGGTTGCCTTATAGACCATGATGGATGTCCAAATGTGACGAAATTACCCTACCTTTGGAACCTTTGTGTCCAGTGTCTCCAGTCAAACCCATCTGCCCCACGTCACCCTGCACTCCTGTTCCTCCTGGAGGCCCTCGCAGACCAAGCCTTCCTGGTTCTCCTTGTGGTCCATCCAAACCAGGACATCCTCTAATTCCTTTAAAGCAAATGCAGTGTTTGAATTCTCGTCGTTATTAAAGCCCCAGCAAAAAGAGGTTTTTAAAATCAGCGTTACCTTTTGTCCCAGGAAGCCCTGGTTGTCCTTGTTCACCTGGCGTTCCTTGTAATCCATATGGTCCTGGAGTACCAGGGGGTCCTGGTAAGCCAGGTTGTCCAGGTGGACCTTTGGTTCCATCTCCAGGAAACCCTGAAACTCCCTGGTCTCCTTTCATTCCCTTGATGCCTTACGGGAGACAAATGTATTAAAACCATTTACAGTTATTAACTAATTAAACACAACGAACCCACAGTGAATCCGTTACCTGGTAAACCAGCAACGCCTGCAGGTCCTGGAGCACCAGTTGGTCCTGGGATACTCTCACACAAATCTGATCCCACTCCTGGCAATCCTGGTAGACCATGGTCTCCAGTTTCCCCTGTCTGCCCTCTACACCCAGGAGGTCCAGTTTGCCCAATTTCACCTTCAAACATATCGTTGTATGAACAACTGAGGATTCAAATTACGTGAATCCATACTAAAAGCACAGCGTACCTTGTGGTCCAGAAGACCTGATGGACCACGGTCACCCTTTGAACCAGGCCTTCCAGGTAATCCTTTCTGTCCAGCAGGCCCAGGTCTGAATGCCAACTCATCTCCCTGTGGACCCTTAAACCCTGGTGGTCCTGGTGCTCCAGGTACACCTGGTAGACCGTTTTTACTATGTCCAGGTGCACCCTGGTCACCTGGGTCACCGGGTGGTCCTGTTGAACCTAAACACATGAGGTCAGCCAATTTAATTATAAATGAGTACAGCTTTACCAAAGCGCATTGGACGACTTACCGGGGGGTCCATAACCCCATGTGTCTCCATCATCTCCCTTTTGACCCTTCAGTCCTGGTGGCCCATAAGGACCAGTAAGCCCAGGTGGTCCTGGAGGTCCATGGGAACCTGGTTTACATTGCAGAAGTTATGCCCTGTTAACTATCCCAACGTCCGCAAGAAGTAAATACAAAGATAAAGATCAATGACTACCTTTGTTTCCACGGTCACCCTGTGGTCCTGGAGGCCCAGGTTTATCAGGAGGACATGGGAGAACATCTCCTATATTTCATTAATCAGAAAAAAATAAGATTTATTGGAATTAAGTCGTAACTTAAATCCGTTTACCTGAATGATTAGATAATTTGATAATCATACCTGGTGGACCTGGTGGTCCAGCATATCCAGCTGGACCATCAAAGCCCTGGTCTCCTGGTGGTCCCGGTAGACCCCTGCTCCCCTGAATACCAATACCTTCAGCACCTGGTGGACCTTGGTATCCTTTGGGCCCTATAGGGCCAGGGATCCCTTTAAGTCCTTTAGGACCTTGGTACCCATGTCCCTATAAGACAGAAGAACACTTTTTAATTTGAATCCAGGAAACCTAAATCGCATATTTCTCTGAGAATATTCTTGTCCAGAGCGTTAACACCAGAGACGTGTCCACGAACGTATGAGCACATAGTATTTTAATGAGTGACTCACTGGTGGGCCCCGGATCTCCAACCGGACCTGGTTCTCCTGGAAATCCTTGTTGACCATTCAGCCCTGGTGGACCAGAAGGTCCAGGACTCCCCAGGTCTCCTTTAAAACCTATGATGTCAACCAAAATAAATATTGTAGGCTACGATATATCTCAAAATAGCAATAAAACAATGGTTTGTCACGACTACAAACATCATACCTTTTAGATCTGAGAAATACGGCTCTCCTTTTTGACCTTTGAAACCCTGGAGACCTTGTGGACCTGGATTTCCCTGGATAGAGGTTCCCCAGTTAGCGGGTTTATGACGAGAAAATTCCATTTAAATGTAAAAACAAATAAAACATCCAGGCACATACAACAGCACCAGGGAGTCCAGTAGGTCCCGCCGGACCATGGTCACCCATTTCTCCTACAACCCCTGGAATCCCATCATGTCCAGGGAGACCAACAGGACCAGGCAGTCCTGGTCCACCCTGAATACAATTATTGTCACCAATAGAGCCTAAAGGGAGGGAGGGGGGGAGAAGCTACTCAATATATATAACTATATAACCAAAAAAGAATTTCTGATGCCAAAAAAAAAAACACACCTTGTATTCCTTTACGTCCTAGTGCGCCTGGAACCCCCCTATCCCCCTTCTCGCCAGGCCATCCAGGAGGACCGGGTAAGCAGTGTCCTTTAAAATACAAATAATACTTCAGAAGTGACAGTGAGCCTTAACATCTTTAAGTTTTGAGAGGGGCGTGGCAGCTCAGCCAGGTTCACCTTGGACTGCAATTAGGCAAAATATTAAAATGACACTAAAAACCTTCACCTGCCACTCCATCCACTCCTTGGACCCCTTTGATTCCCGGAGGTCCAGGCAGTCCATGTGGACCAGTAGGTCCAGGTTCTGATGCAATCAGCCTTCCAGGGTCTCCCTTCAACCCTTTGGGTCCCTGAAATCCTTGCGGTCCAGGAAGTCCGGTTTGTCCTAACCGTGAGAAGCAGGTCAGTTTTGATGAAGAACGAAGTATCGGGAGACTGCATTCTTAACTCTGTTTACCTGAGAGGGTTAATCCTGGAGGTCCCGGCAATCCTGGCTCTCCCATTAATCCATACATTCCTGGTTCTCCAGGGGGTCCACGTGGACCTGGGTCACCAGGGGGTCCTGATTTATTAGAGATTGTAAAGATGATTGGGTTGCTTTCTCAGCAGCTTTATTGGCGCCTCTGACTATTTTTATTTTAAAAACCAGGGATCAGAACGTTCTACCTTCATCAACGCGAAGAACGCCAGGAGGACCTTTAGGACCCGGGTCCCCAGTTTCACCCTGAAGGACAGCGAAGTCTAAGTTTATTTCTGATTTAACTAAGGACACTATAACGAGGCGGTAAGTATGGGTGGTGCGTTCACCTTCAGACCAGCAAGACCATGATGTCCTGGAAGACCTGGCACTCCATCAGGTCCCTGACCAGAAAAGACGTGATATGAGCCAATCAGATTTTGTTTACATTAAATAAATTATGGTTCTAATATGAGGAACTACGAACTGCAGGAGATACGGCAAAACGCATGTCAACACTTAATTAGAACATGAAAATTTAAAAGGTTCTCCACAACCTGGGAGCCTGGACGTCCCGGTGCACCGCTCTGACCCTGAGAACCCTGTGGAAAAAACGTTGACTTTACGGAACTCACACGTAACAAAAAAAAGACAAGATAACAAAACCCTAAAAAAGGTAGATCTGTCTTCAGGGTGTAGCAGCTCGGGTTACAGGGTGTGGCAACTCATACTACAGGACGTGGCAACTAGGGATACACGGCATGTTAATTCAGGTTACAGGGCGTGGCTAAAGATATTCTGTTTCACAAACATCCTCCACCATTCTTTACAGTGAGCATTGAGTTCTGTAAACACAGTAAGAGATGTGTGTGGGCGTGGCCTTCAGCGGGGGGATGAGGTCACACTTACCCGTGGGCCGGGCAGCCCAGGAATTCCTTTTTCCCCTTTCACCCCCACCACTGTCTCAGCTCCCTAAAATGAACCGGAGAGGTTATTCACACCCCGTTACCACCCGTTACCCCCTCCCATTACCCCCCATCAGCACCACCTACTCACATCCGCTCCGTCAGCACCACACATGCCTTTATGTCCCTTCTCTCCCTGGAGGATGAAATCGTCCAATCAACACTCAGAACCAGTTCGGGCCGGCCGAGGTGGTGGTGATGTCATCGCCTTACCTTCTCTCCTTTAACCAGATGATGCACGGGCGGCTCCACCAGCTCATCGGGCCCCGGTGGGCCCTGCTCTCCAGGGTCCCCCTACAGGATTGGATGGATGTTGATTAAAATGGTGTTAAGAGGAATAATTAGTTCGTTAGCAGCTCATTAGCAGTACTCTCATTACACTCCTCCACCTTAATGCTCCACCTTGTAGATGTAGAGAACACAGTTTGTGTGGGTGGAATGTCCATGTCCTCCAGGTTCTCCGGTTTCCTCCCACAGTCCAAAAACATGGATTCAAGGTGAATTGAATGCTCTAAATTGCCCCTATGGAGTGTATATGTCTGTCACCCAGCGATAGATTGGCGCCCTGTCCTGGGTGTATCTGCCCAGCGCCCACAATGTTCTCCCCTGGATGGAGCGCCCCCCCCCCCACCCATGACCCTAGTAGGATGGATGGATGAAAGGACCTGACTCCCAATCTCTGTTCCAGTTCATCCCAAAGGTGTTGGATGGGTTTGAGGTCGGAGCTCTGTGTGGGTCTAACAAGTTCTTCACGCCAACCCATATGGACCTACGAAGGGCCTTCCCCAAACTGTTTCCCATTGAGTTCCCATTGGACGTCCCGGTGTCCAAAATGCCACGTGCTTGATTTTGTTCGCACGAAAACCGAGAGCAGTCCGGTTCTAGTGAGTCAGAAGACTGCGACTTCAAATTCGAACCCTCCATTAGGAACGTTCCCAGCGCCGTTTTCAGCACTCTGGCACTTAGCGCGTGCTAATGGCTGGAGCCGGGCCCGTGGCCCCGTGAGCTCAGTCGACTAAATGACTCCTAATCTCATCTCTCCGCACTCCCGCCGGCGTAATGCCCTCCTTCCGAGAAGGGTTCCGGCTTTTCAGAAGGACGGAGGCTCCGTTTCACCGGCGGACGGACGGGCGCTTGGCGTCTCCTCCGGCGTCCAGATTTCAATTAGGATTGATCTCAGGCCTTTGATTGGCTTTTAACGCTCCGCACTGTCTCAGCACCTCGGCAACATCGCAGAACGGCTCGCGTCCCGTCCACATGACGTTCTACAGACGAGGGGGAAGTGGTACTGTTCCGAATGAATATATATATACACATATAACACTATATAGCCAAAAGTGGGCGGCACAGTGGCTTAGTGGTTTAGCATGTTCTCCTCTCAGCGCTAGGGATTCCCGGTTCGAATCCCAATCTGGGTGGAGTTTCCATGTTCTCCCCGTGTCTGTGTGGGTTTCCTCCCACAGTCCACAAACATGGATCAAGGTCAATTGAATTCTCCAAATTGCACCATATAGTGTGTTTGTGTGAGTGTGTGTCCTGTCCTGGGTGTATCTGCCCAGCGCCCCCCCCACAACCCTAGTAGAGGATAAAGCGGAACATAAGGGATGGATGGATGGATTGCCAAAAGTATTCACTCGTCTGCATTAGCAAACATATGACCTGGAGAATTTGCATGTTCTCCCTGTGGCCACGTGGGTTTCCTCCCACAGTCCAAAAACATGGATTCAATCTTAAATGAAAATTCTATCTTAATTGTCCCTATATATTGTGAGAGTGTGTGTCCAGTGTTAGATTTGCCCCCTGTCCTGGGTGGATCTGCTCAGCGCCCGAAATGTTCTCCCCTGGATGAGCATCCATAATGAGATGAGATTAAAACAGGATCCACTTTATCTTTCAAAACAACAGCCTTTAAAGAGCCGTATGTTAAAAACAATGATGCTGATGGGGTTCGTTTATTAGAGGGCTTTTTTTTTTATTTACTAAAATTAAATAATGAAATAACTTTTTTGTGGCATATACAGGAACCAGAACTGTTCTCGGGTTCCTCCTTCGCTCACTGACTCGTTCTCTAATCCGTAAATTAAATGTAAACACAGAAGAACCGTGAGAGCCTGCAGGTGAGAACAGTCCGAATTCACTAAAGTCACTAAAACACCGTCCTGGTTCAATTAAAGTAATTTTAATTAACAAGAAACGCGTTTTGTTTCAATAAAGTCTGTGAAGAAAGTTATTTTTAACTGATTGTATGTTTTTAAGACGCGAGTTTGACTTGAAGCCACGTGCTGCCCTCTGCTGCCATCTAGTGTTCGCATCACGCAAACACATCGTTCAGCAGAAAAGCACGTCCTCAGGGTCACTCTCTCTCTCTCTCTCTCTCTCTCTCTCTCTCTCTCTCACACACACACACACACACACACACACACACGACATGAACGAATTATCCATCGTGAGGTCAGTCAAACACTGATGTTGGACGAAGGGGTCTGGCCCACACTCGCCGTTCCAATTCATCCCAAAGCTGTTTAATTCCTTTGAATCCAAAACATCTTCCATTTATTCCACGACTTTCTTTTAAAGATCTTGAAGTCTGTATGTAGAGTTCTCATTGTGTGATGTTGGATCACAATCGCTGTTCTAATTCATCCCAAATGGGAAAGAGTTAAGGGCTATGTTGGGGCAACTACGTCACCGTCATGCTGTAGGAGAGGAGGGGACTTCTGTTTTCCTTACTGTTTCCTTACACTATTGTAAACCTGTGATGACTTATCACTGAATATGTGTCCTGATAAGTGTGTTTAAACATGTTTCCTGTATGTGATGTGAACACACAGACAGACCTACATCCTGGTTACTTACTTCATCTCCTTTTGGACCTGGAAGTGACCTTCCACCATCACCCTGCAAAACACCGACCATTAAAATCTAATGTATCATTATATTTTAATCATTATAATTAATTATGATATAATAATCGTGTATAATTACAGGGCTGCGTCCAAAATCACACACTACACACTACTATAACAGGCTGTAGGACAGAGTGTGAAAATAAAGACGTGTTGCATTTTTAAAAATCAAGGTTATGGTTATGTGTAATTTAAGCCTGATTACCGGTGGTCCCTGTGCCCCCCGGGGACCCGCAGGACCCTGAGGACAAAAAAACAGAGGACAGTCATTAAGTGTACTTTATTCAAACGACTCGTTAACGATGAGGATCCATCTCACATTTAATCCTCCAGCACCAACGGAACCTTGAGCTCCGGGTTCTCCATCCAGTCCAGGCAAACCCTAAAAACCAGAGGAGGTGTCATCATGAGTGGGATGTACACAGTGGGACAAAAGTACTGGGATAGGCTTCGAAACCATTAGATTCAGGTCTTTTATTTAGTGAGAGTATTTAGGAAGTTTAGGCTTTACAGAATGAAGGCCCCTTTCCTTTTTGTTTTTAAGCACAAAACAAAAGTCATCCTCCTTGAGCGGCCGGGCAGCAGTAGACGGTCCAGAAACCCTAACTTCAACCCCCTCGGACGATAACAGACACAAAGGAAGCGTCAAGTGTTTAGGGAAGGCCCCTTATCATAACCCCGTGTTTGGTGGGGGGCAGCATGGTGGCTTTGTGGTTTAGCATGTTCTCCTCTCAGCAGTAGGGATTCCCGGTTCAAATCCCCATCTGGGTGGAGTTTCCATGTTCTCCCCACGTCCGCGTGGGTTTCCTCCGGGTTCTCTGGTTTCCTCCCACAGTCCAAAAAACATGGATCAAGTCAACTGAGTTATCCAAATTGCCCCATATAGAGTGTGTCTGTGTGAGTGAGTGTGTGTCCAGTGATGGATTGGCGTCCTGTCCTGGGTGTATCTGCCCAGCGCCCGAAACGTTCTCCCCTGGATGGGCATGGGGAACCCCCCGCGACCCTAATATAGGATACAGTGGAAGATAATGATGGATGGATGGATGGATGTGTTTGCTGGGGTGAGTCGACTCACGAATCATTTTGCAAAACAAATTGATGACCCCCTCCATCTCCTCCTTAAAACCGCTGATCATGCAAAATTCCACTAATTAACATATTAAACATATTAAAAGTAAGGAGAACTAAACGAACTTACGGGAGGGCCTGCAGGTCCCTGTAGTCCCTGTTGGAGAACGAGAGAATGAGCAGTGATTCACATTCACCTCCCAAAAATATAGAACCGGAACCTCCATCTGAAACGAGGTCCAAACAGCACTGAACTCCATTATTATTACTGCAACAATAAACAGGTTCCTTCTAGTTCCTATATAGAACCATTTACAACAAAAGAACCCTTTTTCACAATGCAAAGAATCATGTCGGTGGTTCTTCATGTGTTCATGGTTCTATAGAGAACCATCATCTTTGGAAGATAACCATGTAGAACCCAGAGTTTTAGGAGAGAACACGGCCTCGTCACGTGACTTTAATAATGCTGACATGTTCTTTATGAATCCTATTATTGAATGATTCATGACTCATAAGGTTGTCAATGTCTTTGTGAATCATATGACTGAATGATTCATGACTCATGATTCATAATGTTGACATGTTCTTTACGAATCACAGGACTGAATGATTCATGACTCATGATTCATAAGGTTGACCTGTTCTTTGTGAATCATATGACTCATGGTTCATGATGTTCATGTACAGTTTCAGTACACAGTTATTTTAATTCGTCTGATGCTCGGGTTCTGTTATTGGTTCTCTCTGCAGATCTTTAGATGCCGACCGCAGCTTTTCGACCGACCCACCGGACGTCCTGAGGAAGGTGTGTGCGTCGGCTCGCCCTTCACGCCCTTCTGTCCCGGCAGTCCCTGAGAAAGATGGAGGAGAGTGATTCATTTGTGATTTCATTTAATTTAACAGCGAACATCTTGGTGGTGCAGCGGGTCCCGCCTCACAGCAGGAAGGTTCCGGGTTCGAGTCCCATTGATGGGAACGCAGGCGTGTTCTGTGTGGAGTCTGCATGTCCTCCCTGTGCATGCATGGGTTTGCCGTGGCATCTCTAATGTACCCATCAGTGTGTCTGTGTGTGTGTGTGTGTGTGTGTGTCTCCGTCCGAATTAATCACCTTAAATTAGTCAAAACTTTCGGATTGCGTTACGAGGGGTTACAACATAACCGTAACCACACGGTGTTCATACACAACGTAACGTAAGACAGGACATACCGCACGTCCATGCGTCCCTACATCTCCAGGTAGCCCAGCAGGTCCAGGCTCACCCTGAGTCCCCTTACAGCCGTCGGGTCCTGATGGACCGGGAAGACCTCCAGCCCCCACGTGACCCTGATGCATGTACACACACACACACACACACACTCAGCGTGTTGCACTGAATAAGCTTCATAAGAAACTTGAACCTTCATCGTTACATCACTCACATCAACACCATCTGCTCCTGGAAACCCCGGGGGGCCGACGCCACCCTAGACTCCAAAATACAATGAACCAACAATAACACAACCAAACAAAGACATCCCGTAAACAAACGTCATCAGAAGCATTCTGTACCGTTTAATTTGCCCCATCGACGCCGTCCAGATGTTATATGAGAAAACCCTGACAGAGCCCAGAGGTGGGCCATGTGTAAACATTTAAATGGCCCACATGTCCCACAACACATCAGGTAGAGATGGCAACGTTTCAACCTAATCTGGAGGGGTATTGCCCTAATGTGGTGGGTGTGCGGCCCTAACCTGGGGGAGTATGGCCCTAAACTGAAGGGAGCATGTGGCCTTGATCTGGAGGGGGTATTGCCCTAATGTGGGGGGGGTGTGTGTGGCCTGATTCATAAAATAAATATCATAAGATAGATAGCGAAGGCTGAAGTCACATGTTGCTGAGCATGAGGAGAAGAGTTTGAGGACATTCTCTCACCCGGTCTCCTGGAGGTCCGTCTGGTCCTGGTTCTCCCTCCGCTCCTCGTCGGCCCTTCTCACCCTGAGCTCCGGTCGGGCCGCGTAACCCAGACTCACCTTGATCACCCTGCATGCCTAACCGGCCCGGTGACCCCTGCGGACGGCGTCAGTGACGTCACTGTCGAATGATTTGTAATAATCCATAATCTGACTTCATTCAGCTGCATCTGAAGAGCTTCTCACCCGGGAACCTTTGGCCGGTTGGCACCGGCATGTTGAACAGTCCCTGCCTCCGCACGGTTCCACAGTGTTGCCCTACAATAATAATTATAACAATAGTCATACATATATAACTGAAATACATATTAATGAGGTGAAAAGGAGAAAAACTTTTTGTGTAAACGTAAAGCAGCAGTTAAGTGTGGACCCCTGAAGCAATGAGGGTCAAGGATACCTGCTTAAGGGACCACATGAAGCAACTTTCAGTCTTCAGTGGGTGGTATAGGGCCGTATATAAATTGGTACATGACCATATATGGATTGCTATAGGGGCATATATAAACTGGTCAATGACCATATATGGGTTGTTTAGAGTTGTATATAAACCGGTAGGTGACCATATATGGAGTGGTATAGGGCAGTATATAAACTGGTAGATGACCATATATGGAGTGGTATAGGGCTGTATATCTGTGCAGTAATGCTGATGTCACACTCTGATCTGCAGCTTTATATATTTGTTTGGATTTATTTTTTATTTGTAATGCTGTTCCCGCTCCTCAGACCTCGGGACAGCTCGGGGGGGGGGGACGGGGGGGTGTTAAAGCACCAGCTGTGACGGGAACGAACGGTGGCAGACCCGCGCGGCCTCACATCCGCGATGGGAACGTCTGGAGGAGAACGCGGAGAACTTGGCCCCTGGCCCTGAACTCGCGTTGCACGCTCGCACCGGCGCTTTTTCTTATAAACAGTCGAGGCTTTTACTTCAACGTTAGCCAAATATTTGCAGAGCGTGCATTTGTTTTGGAGCGAGCGAGGGGAGCGTGCGAGCACAGCTGCTGATAAAACCTCGGCTGTGGTTCTCACAGAGAACTCCGCGGGTCCTATCCCGGCCCCATTCAGAAACTTCATGGCAACGGCCTCGCTTTGAGCGCCAGAAACAGAATGGGCCTTTCCCAGAGTGTTCCCCCCCAAAGCAGTTCTCAGCTCTCCAAAATGTCCCAAGGTCTGCCCTTAATAAATCGACACGTACGCTGACTCAGCATTAATCTGTTCCCTCACTGCAGCAACACCCATCCATCCATTATCTTCCGCTTCTCCATGCCCATCCAGGGGAGAACGTTTCGGGTCCTGGACAGATACACCCAGGACAGGGGGGCAATCTATCACTGAACATACACTCACTCACACGGACACACTCTATATGGGGCAATTTGGAGAACTCAATTGACTTGACCCCATGTTTTTGGACTGTAGGATGAAACCGGAGAACCCGGAGGAAACCCACGTGGACACGGGGAGAACATGGAAACTCCACCCAGATGGGGATTCGAACCGGGAAAAACACATTTAATTGAATTTTCAGAAGATGCGCTGAGCTGCGAGTGTTCTAGAGTGTTTTAGGAACTTAGTAAACACTCACCGCATGGACCCGCCACCTGATCAAGCAGAACAGCATGATGCACCTGCAACAGGAAAGACGGAACTCATTCAGGGGTTCCAACCAAGTGTGAGGAACATCTGTCAGTCCCCTTTACGCTGTTCTCTGATGATCAGGAACCCCCACAGAGCGGAGGTTCTACGGGTGGTGGATGATTCTCAGTGCTGCAGTCACACTGACGTGGTGGTGGTGGTGGTGCAGGTGTGAACTCACCCGATCATCAGATCACAGGTCTGCCGTCTCATGGTGTCTCGTTGGCGTCTCGCTGGTCCTGAACGTATCTGGAGGAAAACGCGGAACACAGAACAGAACGTACTTTCAACTTTTCATGAACGTTCCTGAAGAATTCCAAACGCTTTGATCTCAGCGTCTGAGGGAGGAAGTGTGCCGCTCATCTCACTGTTCAGAGGTAGGGACCCCAGTTCAAGGGGTCTGTATCCACACTGGATATTAAAATTCATCTAAACAAGGATGTAGGGGAGACAGCGGGACAGTGCTGAGTGCTGCCGTCTCACACTGAGAAGGTCCTGGGTTCAGTTCCTAGAAAACACCTAGGGCCTTCCCCATACTGTTTACACACAGCTGCCCAAAACGCATGACAATGGGACGGAATGATCAGGATGCGTGCATCAGACAATACATGTGTCCAACAATTATTATAAATATATATAATAAATATATATATAATACATAAAAAATATTTAAAAAATATAATAAATATATAAATAATATATAATAAATATATAAAATATATACATAACATATAATAAATAACATATAATAAATATATAAATAATACATATTAAATATATAAATAATATATAATACATATATAAAATATATAAATAACATATAATAAATAACATATATTAAATATGTAAATAATGCTCGCAGTGTCAGGGAGGAGGATGCTGTCTAAGCTGAAGGCCGATGTCTCCCACATGCTGTGGATATCACACACTGTACACATTCCACTTTACTTTCACTTTATTGTGTTCTATTTTAAATGTATTATATTTTATTGCGCTTATTGTTAATTTTTTATTTCTACATTTGTAGACTAACAGAGCATCTGTAAAAACTGTATCCCCCCCACAGATTAATAAAGCATTCTGATTAAATATAAATAATAATAATATATAAACACATTGAACTCAGGATCTTTATGCAAATCTTAAATCATTCTGTATTAATTTATGAGTTATTTCTAATATTTAGATAGAATTACTTCATTAGTAAACACACATAGCACATCAGAGCGTCCTCCTACCTATCCCGTCTCTCCTCCGACCGCCGAAAACCGAGTGGATGAGAAAACTGACAGGTGCTGCGATTCCAGACAGATGTTTACCTCACTCCAAAACCTCTGCACACTCCATACACTCCACACACACTCTGCACAACCCACACACTCCATACACTCCACACACTCCGCACACTCTGCACACTCTGCACACTCTGCACATGCTGATGGTGCAGCTCTGGATTTGAGGAGGAAAAAAACAGAAGGTTGTCCTATCTGTGGGAAGCTCAGCGCTCAGCCTCACATCTCCAGTCGGCGCGTCCTGCGTCGGAGCTGTGGACGTCCTGCCGTCAGACCGAACGCCCGGCGGATGCTGCACCACCAGGATGAGCGCGTGGTGGATGCTGCTGGTCCTCAGTTGCCTGGTCTTCTGTCAGGGGGACGCAGCCGGGGTGAGTCACATGTCTTCTCCTTCGTCTTCTCCTTTAATGAAATGAAAATACACCTCAAACTTTTTGCACAGAGCTCCGAACAGGCTGACTGTATCTCCTGGTGCATTGTGGGTAGAGTCACCCCCCCACCCCACCCACCCCCCCGGTAGAGGATCATTGCATGGTTACTGTTTAGAACCTTATATAAGAAATTTGTATACAGTAGTGCCTGAAGTGACAGTGATGTCTCGGTGATGTCACAATTGTTTCCCCACAAAGGAAGTGTTACAACATCATGACATCACTGTGTTTACATACATGCTCTGTTAGTCCACTTTGGTATGTTCTCCGATGATCAGGACCCCCACAGAGCCGGTGTTTTTAGGGTGGTGGATGATTCTCAGTACTGCAGTGATGCTGACGTGGTGGTGGTGCAGGTGTGTTAGTGTGTGTTGTGCTGGTACCAGTCTAACACACCTGCACCACCACCGCGTCAGTGTCACTGCAGTACCCGAGCATCATCCACCACCCTAAAAACACCGGCTCTGTGGGGGTCCTGATCGTCGGAGAACATACCAAAGGGTACTAATAGAGTATGTAGAGGAGCAGATGGATTACAGAGTGGAATGTTGGGACTACAAAGCCCATGGATCTCATTGAATCCCTGCAGAACATCTGCAGAACCTCCAGCAGGTGCATCACTTACCTCAATAACCGGCATCGCTTCCCACCGCCTCCACACCACCTCCCTGCTGCCTCCACACCGCCTTCACACAGTCACCTTGCCGCCTCCACATCACCTCCCTGCTGCCTCCACACCGCCTTCACACAGTCACCTTGCCGCCTCCACACCACCTCCCTGCTGCCTCCACACCGCCTTCACACAGTCACCTTGCCGCCTCCACATCACCTCCCTGCTGCCTCCACACCGCCTTCACACAGTCACCTTGCCGCCTCCACACCACCTCCCTGCTGCCTCCACACCGCCTTCACACAGTCACCTTGCCGCCTCCACATCACCTCCCTGCTGCCTCCACACCGCCTTCACACAGTCACCTTGCCGCCTCCACATCACCTCCCTGCTGCCTCCACACCGCCTTCACACAGTCACCTTGCCGCCTCCACATCACCTCCATGCCGCCTCCCCGTTGCCACCATATCACCTCCACATCACCTCCATGCCGCCTCCCCGTTGCCACCATATCACCTCCACGCGACCTCCATGCCGCCTCCCTGTCGTCGCCACATCACCTCCACGCCGCCTCCACACCACCTCCACAATGCCTTCACGCGGTCTCCACGCCGCCTCCGTCACCTCTTTTTCACCTCCACGCCGTCTCTCCATCGCCACCACCTCCACACCACCTCCCTATGGTCTCCACGCGGTCTCCATGAGGCCTTCCTGTTGCCTCCATATCACCTCCACGTGGTCTCCACGCAGTTTCCCCCATCATCTCCACGCCACCTCCCTGTCGCCTCCCCGCCGCTCACACTTTAAAAAGCAAAATGGAATCAGACGGTTCTTCTCTTTCTGTTCTCTTCTCAGAAGTGTGAGTGCAGCGGGACATCTGTCTGTCACTGCAAAGGGGTCAAAGGTGAAAAGGTCAGTGGGTCCAATGCGGTGAGACCTTAATGAAGCTGGTGGGGGGGGGGGGGGGGGGGGTTCTTAATTATGTGTACTGTTTAAATAAATGTTCTAAACCGTGTTATTGCTTTCGGAACTTACACAGAACCCTCGCTGGCCACTTTATTAGACACACCTCCACGTTTATCCCCTCATGACCTATTTTTTGGTACACGGCGCACAGCCTCTAAAGTAATAAGACTAGCGCCACCTGATGTTTGGTAGGGCTCAGTTTGACTCTGCGTCCTGACCACAGGGTGTGAAGGGATTCCCCGGTGACCCCGGACCTCCCGGATTAAAGGGACACCCTGGAGCCGAGGGTCATCGTGGTCTGCAGGGTGAGAAGGTGAGGTTCAGATCGTTCCTCTGTTTGCGTTGGTGTGATGTTCTCCTGTCCGTTCTCAGTCCCCCTGCGTTTCCTCTGCTCAGGGAAGTTCGGGTCCCTCCGGTTCTCCGGGGTCTAAAGGTGACAGGGTGAGCGTTAAAGACCATGTGATCAGTAAACATGGTGCCCTTGCTTCACCTCCGTGGTGACCTCATGGTTTTCGTGGCTTGTTTTCAGGGCCGAATCGGAACCTCGGGTTTTCTCGGAGCGCCGGGTTTGCCGGTAAGGTCGCCGCGCCACCACGCGGGAGGCGTTCACCGAGAACACGCCCCAAACACGGCCACGCCCACCTCTCACCCAACAGGAAGCAGCAGCTGGTCTTCATTATAAATATTAAATATATTTTACAAAAATGTAATATCGATGATTAAAACATTAAAACGTTGTTTGTTTCAGGGAACTCCCGGTAAACAAGGTCCTGTTGGTTTGCCTGGAGCCCCAGGCTGCGATGGTGAAAAGGTATTTTATCTGGGTGGTGGTGATGGTTCGGCTCTGTGTGAAACTAATGAAGTTACATTTACAAATAAATACCATCCATCCATTATCTTCCGCTTTATTCTCTATTAGGGTTGTAGGGGGGGGGTTCCACCATACCCAACCAGGGGAGAACGTTTTGGGCACTGGGCAGATACACCCAGGACAGGACGCCAATCTATCACTGGGCATACACTCTCTCTATATGGGGCAATTTGGAGAATTAAATTGACCTTAATCCATGTTTTTTGGACTGTGGGAGGAACCGGAGAACCCGGAGGAAACCCACGCGGACACGGGGAGGACATGGAAACTCCACCCAGATTGGGATTCGAACCGGGAATCCATAGCGCTGAGAGGCGGTCGTGCTAACCACTAAGCCACCGTGCCGCCCTACAAATAGATTAATTAATACATTTCTTTCGGTCGCAGGGGGAACCCGGCTCACCTGGCACACCCGGGCATCCTGGTGAATATGGCCCCAGCGTAAGAACCACATTCTTTTGATATTTTAATGGCTTGTGATTGAACATCATGAGGTCTCACTTCACACGCTGATGTCGTTTTAGGGAAATCCTGGTCTGCCTGGAGCAAAGGTCAGCCCTTTACTTTTATTTTATTAAATTATATGTAAATTAATAATAATTAATTCTGGTAATAAATTTTTAGTTCAGTACATTCACTCCCCTCACTTATCTTTTTTAAGTTTAGTACTTGAGGTCTGTATCTAACTCAGCGGATTATTAGAGTAATAGAGGTCATTTGGTGGGGTGGGGGGGGTTCCCCATGCCCATCCAGGGGAGAACATTTCGGGCGCTGGGCAGATACACCCAGAACAGGGGGGCAATCTATCGCTGGACACTCACTCACTCACACAGAGACACACAAACAAAAATATACTATATGGGGCAATTTGGAGCATTCAATTTACCTTGAATCCATGTTTTCGGACGGTGGGAGGAAACCGGAGAACCCGGAGGAAACCCACGTGGACACGGGGAGAACATGGAGATGCCACCCAGATCGGGATTCAAACCTGGGATCCCCAGCCCTGAGAGGAGAACATGCTAATGACCAAGCCACAAAGCCACCATAACAAAGACATGTCTCACATAATCAGTGAGATCATTACAGAGGGTTATAATATTAATAAAAACTAATATTACATGAAACTGATCACGATAATTAATCACAATTAATTAACTCAATAAAATATTCAAAATCAATATAATAAATAATAAAGTAATCAATACTGAAACACAGATACACGGCTGAAGAGGATTCGGCTGTAAGATCAATTCCATTATGACATCATCACTGATTCTGATGAACTAGACTTTCTATTTAAGAATGAACTTTACCCCCCTCACCCCCCCCCCCCCGACCCCCGCGGGCACCCTGAGGAGGGAGCGGGTTCTCGGTCCTCCCTGTTTGCATTCTTTGGCCTCTGCATGTTTTGAGTCCTTGGGTTCTGTGTTTTGGGTCAGGGCGACTCGGCGCCACCAGCCTTGGACTCGGCGGGGGGGCCCGGACCTCTGGGACGGCCTGGTGATCCGGTATGTAGCGATCCTGACTTGGCTCAGACTTCCCACGGCGAGCGGCGGAGATAAGAGCATGTTTACTGCTGAGACGCAGACACCACCCTCACTGTCCTCTCTCACAGGGACGCCCGGGACCACGAGGTGGCGCTGGAGCGCAGGGTCCCCCGGGCCTCCGCGGCGACTATGTGAGTTTCGGTTAAAAACTATTTAATTTGTCAGTTCGTCTGACTTCGTCTCAGATGGTGGGGCATGGAGTCTAATGAGGATGCTAATTCATTCATAACATTTAATTATTTAAATGTTGGTGGGTCATGAATATTAACCAACGAGATTTTTAATTAGACTAACTAACAAATTTTGTCATGTAGGGATCGCAAGGGCCTCCTGGAGCTCCAGGTTTAAAGGTACTATGTATACCGGTACCAATACCAGCATGTGTGTGTGTGTGTGCTAACCTGTATTTATATCTTTAAGGGCACAGAGGGGCGGCGGTCCGGGGTCCCAGGACCCCGTGGTCCCAAGGTCATGAGTGTTTCACATTATATATAAACCCTAAATAATGAGGGCTCATGTTTGATATGATGTCATAATGTACACCGTTTAGGGAAATAAGGGGTTGCCAGGGATACCGGGAAAGCGAGGAACCATCCTCTATGCAACGGGAGGGAATCATTTAAAGGTGAGTTTAACACATTAAAGGTTAACTTTTTAACTTATACTAAAGGTACATTCTATATTTTTTTACAGATGTGTATAATCAAGCACTCAGACACACAACTGTGTCATTCCTACTGTAAAAAAACAGTTTAGGGAAGGCCTGGTCACTCATTACAGGAGGTCGTCTCGCAGACGAGTGATATCTAATCCAGGGATTAATTAAAACCAATATCTCTGATAAACCAATGATCTCAGATCAGGACGTCTTCTCTCCTCAGGGCGATGCGGGGGACGAAGGTGATGGAGGTTGCCCGGGGAGACCGGTAAGTGATGCGCCTCGGGTGGATTCCCAGGTTTGAGGTCCTCTCTCCACGTCCCTCAACAGAACTTTAACATGAAGTCGTGATCATTAAAGGTGAAAGGTGAACTTCTCTGAGACTGAAGTGAGGTCGTTACCGTCCGCAGGGTCGCCCTGGCTCCTCGGCACAAGCGGGGGAAAAGGGAGACAAAGGTGCTGAAGGTCCAGAGGTATGTCCAGACTTTTCCACGGAGGGACAAAAATGGTTCTCATTCACACGCACACTCCAGAACATCTTAAGAATGGAGACGCCACATTGCCCCTTCCTAAAAACGTTTTCAGATGGCACCAGTAGTCAGGTCTGCTGCCTCCACCCGCTGCGTGATTGGCAGTACATGGGTGGTGCGTTCTTGGTTGGAAGCCGTGGCATAGCATGAGGGCAACCCTGCTAAATTTAATCCCAATCCCACCCCACATTCAGAGCAATGGCATTTACAGGAGTGTCATATACGAGCTCACCACCAGATGCCGCCAAATCACAAACTGCGCCATTAAACGTCTTCACTTTCTGTTTTATAAAAGGTGATCATGTGGATTTATAAACATCTGGTCGTTTTTTGAAGGTTCCTCAACAAATAGACTTAAAAATGCAGCAAATGTAGAGGTTTTAACGACTCTGTTTTTTTAGGGAAAACAAGGAAAGGATGGAGCACCTGGTTTAAGAGGCTTAAAGGTGATGTATGGTATTAAATAGTCACTCCACCTTCAACGGTTTAATGATTTTCACTGGGGTGGTTCTGTTCTTGACTATTTTGGAACATGTGTGTATCTCACAACATACTTAAACATCATTCATTCATTCATTCATTATCTTCCACTTTATCCTATATTAAGGTCGGGGGGGGGGGGGGTTCCCCATGCCCATCCAGGGGAGAACGTTTTGGGCGCTGGGCAGATACACCCAGGACAGGACGCCAATCCATCGCTGGACACACACTCACTCAAACAGAGACACTCTATATGGGGACAATTTGAGGAACTCAATTCACTTGAGTTTTTGGACAGTGGGAGGAAACCGGAGAACCCGGAGGAAACCCACGTGGACACGGGGAGAACATGGAGACTCCACCCAGATGGGGATTCGAACCGGGAATCCCTAGTGCTGAGAGGAGAACATGCTAAACCACTAAGCCACCGTGCCACCCGTACTTAAACATGGCTTGTACTAATGAACCTTAAAGAGACAGGGTCCTAACACACACCCTTGTCGTGATGCTCATCACTATCTTACACCCCACCAATAGTCTACTTTCTATGAATCCGCTTGTGGTGGCTTTAAGTATAATTAATTAGTAAGTTTTTCAATCAGAGACCTGGTGGTGATGCTTCCAGTTAGAAGATCTCCTTTGTGCAGGATTCACCGACACTGTTGTCTGTGTTTTAAGGGTAATAAAGGTGAGCCTGGGCCCCCGGGACAGGCCCCTGGTCCAGCAGGAGGGAAGGTATGAAGTTACACTCTATGAATTAACGGTAAATATCACAGCACGTTCGTAGTTTGACAGAAAAGTGTTAATAGTATCGTTTGTCACTTCAAGGGACAGAAAGGTGACATGGGTCCACCAGGACCAGCGGGAGACGTAAGTAAAGGATAGTTCGTTTTTTTGGGTGGTTTATTTAGGATTTTAATGTTGGGGGGCAATTTATCGTAAATGTACCGATTAGCAGACAGGTAAAGCCACTCAGGCACGGGGAGGAAATGCAGACTCCACACAGATGGGACTTGTGTGGTAGGGAGTGTGGTGGGTTAGCAGGGAAGGGGATGTTGGCTCTTGAGCAGGGTCTTTAACCTTCATCGTTACGACCCTTAAACCTTTAGGATGAGATATTTGGAAGTTGCTTTGGATGGACGTCTCTCTACAATTAGCACATCTGGCAACCCCATATACTTTTGGGTGGTATCTGCCTAAGATTCTTAACCTGATTAATTTTCTGCAGACTTTCCATTATCTCCTGAAGGGCATCGAGGGCGACCCCGGATGCACAGGGTTACCCGGACGGCGAGGTATGCCAGGTAAGACCAATAGATCAAAGAGTGGGCGTGTCTACGCAGAACCTCGACCTGAGAGCATACAGATGTGAACCACTTCTAAATGAGAAGTGCATTGAGCCACATCTGGTGCTCATATGTGAACATTAAAATGGCCCACATGTCCCAAACCACACCCGATCTTCGTTTGGAGGACATTTTGTCCATGTTCCAAAACACTTCTGGTGAGGGGTCTCCTACGTGAGCCACTTTTGGCTGATGTCATTTATTATTATTATTATTATTATTATTATTATCATCGCTTTTTTGATCCACTTTGGGATGTTCTTTCTTCTAATTAAGTATTCTTTGCTTTTCAAAAGGGATTTCGGGATTTCCCGGACCACCTGGACCACCCGGTAACCAACTATTATGCTCAATTAACACTCCACTGAGCACCGGTCCTCACAAGGTTTCTGTCTATACACTCAAAGAGCTGGGAGTTTTAACTTTCCAATCGCGTCAACTTGTTCTTTGGGGGGAGGGAGGGGTTCTTCCTAATAGAGACCACTGGTTTGGAGAATAAGGTCATTGGCTCTTCTATTAGAAGGTTTACATCTTGAGCATGAGGTTCACTGTACAATATTAGAACCATCCACCACCCAAACTGCTTAAAATAACAGGGATAGTCCTAAAATTGGGAGGTGTGCGCTATACATACAAGCGAACATATACATCTGCTGCATATAACCAGGAGTACTGACAAATGAGCAGGTCATTATTATTAAGTTACCCCCCCCTTCTGAATGATGCAGTAGCCCTACCCATAGCGGTGTACCCGAGTAATGCTTTAAAAATTATACACTTACCTCAGAAAGAGGTCTGTCCTCGTAACTTGTGGGTAAGGACTACCCGAGTGCCCCAGGGTTGAATGCTCGTCCCATCCTCATTCTCATTTAGTCGGGTGTCTCCAGTCTATAGTCACTTCGGAGTTGAGTAACGAGAATCCAGCCTTTAATGAAGCTGCTTTGCTTTTTTCCTGCGCATGTAGGATCTCATCTTCCAGGACCTGCAGGACCCCCAGGGCCACCAGGGCTGCCTGGGCCCAAAGGAGACAGGGGTGAAGCAGCACATGACCAGATTGGACCTCCAGGTAGAGATGGTCCTCTGGGAATTCCTGGGCCTCCCGGGGAGCAAGGACCGCCAGGACAATTGTTACCCACAGGTTTCTAAAATCATTTAACTTACTCTTTGGACCCCTTAAGGGTCCAGATTCTGACCCATTTATCTGCTCTGCTTATGTCTTTATGGCGTGTCTCATATCGTAATTGTTTCCTGACCGGCATCTGGATAATTACTTAATTAATGAACTTAATTTATTTTAGATCATTCTCAGAGGGGACCTACTGGTGTTCAAGGACCCCAAGGAGTTCTGGGTCCAAGGGGAGACGAAGGCCTGCAAGGACCGAGGGGTATACAAACTCTCCTGCTGTACAGATACAATGTGTTTGCACTGTAACGTTACAAAGCAAGTTCTAAGACTTATTAAGCCTCATTAAGAGGCAACTAAAATATTTAGGCTAACTTAATCAAAAGTGCCGCCAAGCCGATAAACTGTGCACGCTAACACAAAGCCCCTAGCCACGTTACAAAGTCGTTACCACACTGACAAACATATCTAAACAATTTCCATGCTTTAGGTGAAAAAGGAGAACCCTGTTACAACTGTTCCAAGTGCCATGGGCTAGAAGGCCCCCAAGGCCCACCCGGGGAACCAGGGATTCCTGGTAAATTATACCCATTATTCCCATAATTGCTTTTACTTACGTACACGTCCCCCTTAATATGAATCATTTCGGTTCCTTGTTGTACATTTAGGACCACCTGGCCCAAAGGGAGATGTGGGTTTTCCTGGAGAACCTGGTGTACCAGGTTACCAGGTATGAGCTCATTAGGATTAAACGACAAGAACGACTTAATCAGCTGCCGGGGCTGAAATTCTCTGTTGATTAAAGGGACCTCCGGGGCCACAAGGGTATCAAGGTGCCCCAGGATCAAGAGGCTGTGGAGGTTCCTACAGTCCTGGAGAGAAGGGTGATCAGGGGTCTCCAGGTCCAGTGGGTCCCCCAGGTCCTATTGGCCATCGTGGTATAACAGGGCTACCGGGACCCAAAGGACAACTAGGACCCAGGGGAGAATCTGTAAGTTCTGGAGTATCTGCGCAAGTGGTTTTTGACAATGATGGGCATAAAGTATTAGATCCTCTCTGTTGCATCAGGACACGACATTTGGCACCATTGGGGATCGAGGAGATCCTGGGTTACCAGGGTTTCCAGGACAACCAGGAACAGCTGGACCACCAGGTCCTCCAGGCTTTGGCTCTCCTGGACCTCTTGGACTTAAAGGCAGTCGTGGAGTACAAGGCTTACGGGGAACACCAGGGCTACCAGGCAAGAGAGAAAACATTGTAGACTTTACGATATGGTCAAAAGTATGTGGGCAGTGGCCATTAAGGGTGGTGGGTCATTTACAAGGGGAGGACACTTTTATTCAACCTGACGTTTGTCGGTCTGCTGTTCTAATTGGCGGTTCAGCCAACTGGTCGCCTTTCCACAAACTTTTGCCCATATGGTATTATTCCATAATCATGGTTCCTTTAGTTCATGGAGTAGATCTTAAACTTCGGTACATTTGTGCTAGGCCAGAAAGGAGAACCTAGCAGCAGGCATGGAGCAGGAGGCCCAGGTCCAAAGGGTCAGAAAGGAAAACCAGGACTAGTTGGACTGCCTGGTTAGTTTTTGGACCACCAACCAACCGATGATGAAGATGCCATTACATAAGCTCATTACTTTCTTGGCAATCGGCAATTTGTTTACAGGAATTTCTGGACCACCCGGATATCCAGGAGAACCAGGCATCCCTGGTCTGAAGGGGGAAAAAGGAGGTTTTGCCACCGAGAATATTGGGCCACCTGGGATGAAAGGTGGGCATTTACAGATTTCATACGGCTTGTTGAACACGAATGTATTTGGCGTTACTGGGTTTTCTTGCTGTAGGAAATAAAGGCCAGCCTGGCTTAACAGGGGTCCCTGGGAAAGGCTTACCCGGCTTGCCTGGTTTAGCCGGACCACCGGGAAAACCGGGGCCAAAGGTAAGGAAGAACTTCCCTTTCCCATCCAGTTGTTTTGTGCTCCACCCTAAATCATCAATTGCTCATAGGGGGAATCTGGATATGGGCTGCCAGGGCTCGAAGGACCTGCAGGGGTTCAAGGTGAACCAGGAAATAAAGGTCAAGCAGGAGACTCAGGATTTCTTGGGTCACCTGGGCCATTTGGAATCCCAGGTCAACCCGGTGGTTCTGGGCCAAAAGGTATACACCAGAATCTTATAAGTGACCATAAACGGTTCTTGTAGGTATTAATACGAGCGTTATGATCCCTTATTAGGGAACAAAGGGAGCATGGGCAGTCAGGGACCACCAGGTGAACCAGGCGACTGCTGGTCAACAAATGGTCCGGCAGGTGAACCAGGAAGCAGAGGTCCAGATGGGCCTACAGGTGAGTATATATAGGGGTGTCCAAAAAGGGTATTAATGGGACTAATACAGTATGTTATGTTAATGTTTTGAACACGTTTTGCAGGAACAAGTGGACTGAAAGGAATTTGGGGGGACCCCGGTGTGCCAGGGACTGGTAGACCCGGTCCAGCTGGAATCACCGGATTAACTGGGCCCTTGGTGCAGGGACCTATTGGGCCTCCTGGAAGGAAAGGTGACCAAGGGGCTGCTGGACTTCCTGGGCTCCCAGGTGATGCACGGTGCAATTCTTATAAATCAAACAAGAAGTTTTATTAAAGCTCTTAAATTCTATTATTAATTATCAATTAGGCCCCAATGGAGACTGTGGGTTACCTGGGTCATCAGGTCCTGGTCCTGTTGGTGCCACCGGACCAAGCGGGCCACCCGGACCAAAAGGTTGTTCAAGTTTGTATATTCAACAACCACAAAAATAAAGAATTAACCATAAAATCGCTTTACAGGATCTCAGGGTATTGCAGGAGTAAAAGGTCCAAGAGGTCTTCCGGGTGCTCCAGGAGATGTTGGCTTGCCTGGGCCACCAGGTTTGGAGTATGGAGAACTAGGACCTCCAGGAGATCCTGGACCACCAGGTATCACGATACAGAAATCATGCAAATGCCATTCCAAAGAAATGAGGTAGGGGTAAATTCAAAAACCTTCCTGTAGGTCCACCCGGCATAACCGGTGAAAGTGGAGCTCCCGGACCTCCAGGTTCAAGAGGAACCGATGGACTCGATGGTATACCCGGGAGGCCTGGACCAGCAGGTGGGAATGTCCGTCCTCTTAATAATAAACTTGCTCTTTGGGCATTTTGGGTATTAAATCATGTTGGAACCCTTATATATATTTGTAAGGTTCTGTTGGGGAACAAGGACCTGTAGGCTATGTTCCTGGGGAGCCGGGCTCAGACGGACCAAGAGGCGATCCTGGGCGTACAGGATTTCCAGGTAAGGTAGTGTGCACACAGTCATGTGACCATCGTACTGAAGAAGGCTGAAGTAATCATTTACCTGGAGACATGCGTCCCTAAGGTCACCAAGGTGGAAAAGGAGAACAAGGCCTGCCTGGACCGCCAGGATCTTCAGGAATATCTGGTGTATCTGGAGACAAGGGATCCAAAGGTGATCCAGGCATCAAGACTTTGGGAGCTCCTGGGTCAAGAGGGCAAAAGGTAGCGTCCATCATCAGTGCTCATTGTTTATGTACTTACTATAGCAGGACATGTGATTATGGTTTGCCACCACAGGGGGAGCCTGGATCTGGAGAGGGCACTGGATATAAGGGACAAAAGGGTGATGCTGGTTTTCCCGGTCAACCAGGTGATCCTGGACCAGCAGGAACTTCTGGAGACATTGGAGACCCAGGATTTCCAGGTACCATGTGGTTAATACATCAGCTAACTGTACAAGACAATTCATCGTTGCTTTCTGTCCTTCATAGGGCCTCCTGGCACACCAGGTTTACCAGGCTCAGCTGGTCCTCCTGGGCCTCCAGGACCCCTAGGACCAACCGGGCGCCAAGGTACAGTGCCAAAAATTCATCACACAAGTGTCACTTCATCTACGTCCCCTCTTTTGAAGTCCTGAACCTTATGTTTAGGGTCTCCTGGTCCATATGGTCCTCCTGGATCTGTGGGCCAAAAGGGAAACCAAGGTCTAGATGGCTATCCCGGACCTCCGGGACTTAGAGGAGAAACAGGTAAAAGTTAATCACTTATTAAAATACCAAGTACGATCGTGTTCCAACTCAATCTCGTTTTCAGGTTTTACGGTGGGAGACAAAGGCCCCACCGGTGCTAAGGGGCAACCAGGTCAGTTTATGTATAAGAACATGGACATTGTGCTTAACTGCGTTAGTGTTCCGTTGTGTTAATTAGTTTTGCATCTGCTGTATCAGGACCAGCAGGCAATCCAGGACCTCCCGGCCCCCCAGGATATGGGCCTTCGGGTCCCATTGGAAATAAAGGAATCTTGGGATCTCCGGGGCACCCGGGTTCACCCGGTAATCCTGGTAATACAGGAGAGTGTTTAACGGGCCCAAAAGGGGAGCCTAGTCCATCTGGCCAAACCGGATATCCAGGTAAGAACATCACACCTCCCGTATAGATGGTCTTTGTAGTTCTACAAGTACAGACTGTAGTCCACCTTCCAGTTGTTTCAGGACTCTACAGTATACTGTCTGATCTACAGGGCCACCAGGACCACCGGGGCCCCCGGGCCAGATACAACATAAAGGGGAAAAGGGGACCAGAGGACTACAAGGCCAACCAGGCACTCCTGGAGAAACAGGATCCGAAGGCAACACCGGGAATCGGGTAAATCACTGTTATAACCAAGTTATATGCAGGACAATTTAAAATGATCTTATGTGGCCCATCCATACTAATTCTGACCAATTAATTGGAGTTTTCTTAACTGGACATCCACCTGTTGGTTCGAATGATTACACCACCCTCCACAGGATCCCCTCGTTGCACTCGCAGGATGTTCTTTGTAATTGTGCTTCTTTGCTTATTGCTGAATGTGGTGACCTGACCGTTGGCAGGGACCCGATGGTGCGCCCGGTGCTCCTGGCTTTAAAGGGGATCCCGGACCACGTGGGCCTCCAGGCCTTGAGGGTAACTAACTTCATATTATACATGTATTTTAAAAAATGGTGGTGTGGAAGCGATGTGGACAATAGGACTCAGCTCTGGCGGTGGGGTTCTCATTGTCCCCCGGCGTGGGACTGGTGGGTGCAGAGAACCCGAGACGACAAGGATGTCGCGAGGCGAAGGTGACGTCTTATAGTGGATCAGGTGTTCACGGAGGAGCCTGAGGATGTCATATGCCATGAACAGTATCACCTTTACGTAAAGGGACACCTTTACGTTATACCTACAGGAGCCTTATGGACTTGGGGTCAGGCACTGATGTTGGACAAGAGTACCTGGCTTGCGGTCTCCATTTTAATTGTCTTGTTTTAAGGTGAACCTGGAGACTTTAGCAACATTTCTGGAGAGAAGGGGAATCCTGGAGCATCAGGAGCAAAGGGTCAGCCCGGTAAGCCAGGTCTTTTAACGTTCCTCGTTGCTTTAGGGTCACTGGAACGTGGCCGACCCCAGTGTGCTGACCATAACCATCATGGGACACTTGTAAAATGACCTTCTGTCCTCTTTACATTAGGCCAAGATGGACCAAGTGTTCCTCAAAATATAACAATCACGACAGGAGATCCAGGTCGAGATGGAATCCCTGGATATCACGGACCACCTGGACATCCGGGACAGCCGGGAAAACCTGGACCCAGAGGTACGAGGGGACTCGGTTCCTCCCTCTGAAGGTATTCGTAATCAGTTTGTTCTAAAGCCATGGGCTTTAAACCTTTCAGGACCCCTGGGCAGCAGCGGACCTCCAGGGAAAGCTGTCCCAGGGCTCGCGGGTTTCCCTGGAGAAAAAGGAGATAAGGGAGCTGCAGGAGAACCAGGTTCCTTAGGTTTTTACCTCATGATCATGTTTAAAGGTAAAGGAATTTCATCTGTAAATTTACCAACGCTCTGCCGCAGGGTCACAGGGCGATGTAGGGTCACCAGGGGACAGAGGCTTTCGAGGACCTCCAGGAAGTTCCAAACCAGGAGTTCTGAACAGCTTCCTGTTGAGCAGACACAGTCAGAGCATCCATGTGCCTTCCTGCCCACAAGGAACCACTCTGATGTACACCGGATACTCGCTGCTCTTCATCCACGGCAACGACAGGGCGCAGGGACAGGACCTGGGTGAGGATCCCGAGTCTTCCATACAGATCAGGTTCTAACATCATGTAGGGAACCCGCTCAGTTAGTTTTTTCAATTTTTTAATATCTGTACATGGCTGTCCTACATTGTTGTTGCTGCCTGGCCGCTCAAGGAGGATGAGTCCCCCACTGAGTCTTGGTCCTCCCAAGGTTTCTTCCTTAAATAACAACTAAAAAAGGGAGTTTTTTCTTGCCACTGTCGCTTCGGCTTGCTCTTTGGGGGTTTAAAGGCTTTTTATTCTGTAAAGCTGCTTTGTGACAATGTACTGTTGTAAAAAGCGCTCTATAAATAAATAACTTGAACTTGAACTTGAACTTCAGTGCGTCCGTCACGGCTTGTCCTCAGGTTCGTCAGGAAGCTGCCTGCCTCGGTTCTCCACCATGCCGTTCCTCTTCTGCGACACGGAGGACACGTGCCGTTACGCCTCACGGCAGGACTACTCCTACTGGCTATCCACGGATGAACCCACGCCGAAGGACATGACCGCCGTCAGGGGGGACGTGTTGGCTCGGTACATCAGCAGGTGAGAACCAGCACTTAGATCCTTTAATGTTATCCATTTCAGGTTCTAGGGATGACACGGTATTTGCAGTTCCTGGGCTTTACACCAGAGGGTGCTGTAGAATCCATTTTTGTAGCTGTACCTCCATGAGCGATGATGGGGGCATGAGGAACACCCAACCCTGGTATAGTATTAAAGATAGTGGATGAAACCACTGACGGAACCATCATGTGACATTGTGTTTGGCAGATGTTCTGTGTGCGAGAGCACGTCCAACACCATCGCCATCCATAGCCAGACCACGCAGATACCGGACTGTCCTCCAGGCTGGTTCTCCCTCTGGAGCGGCTACTCCTTCACCATGGTATGTGTTGACGGTACCACTGATGATATGATGTCCTGTAGAAGTGATGTCCTGGGTCTCCAAGTCCATCTATATGACGATGATGGACTATACATTTAAATATAATTAATAACCCTTTAACCCTTTCAGCAAACGGGCGTGGGTGCCGAGGGCTCGGGACAGTCCCTCATCTCTCCAGGTTCCTGCCTGGAGCACTTCCGCCAAGTGCCCTTCATCGAGTGCCACGGGCGTGGCACGTGTAACTATTACCCGGACTCGTACAGCTACTGGCTGACCTCACTGGACGCGGCGCTGATGTTCAGGTGACTCCACGCACTTCAACGACATCAGAACCAACATGTTGCATTATCTGTGGTAACTTACCATTTCCGTGGCTACAGGAAGCCCATTCTGCAGACGGTCAAGGGACCGGCCATGGACCGTGTGATCAGCCGCTGCAGCGTCTGCACGAGAACCCAGAAAAACCCTGTGGCGCCCACGCTGTCACCATGGAAATAAATATATTACACACCATACCAGTTACTATTGTCAATTAGTATCGTTATTATTGTATCGTACGACTCCCAACAACTTTCGAAGAATTAAAGCACATGTTCCTGACTTTTCATTTAAGGGAGTGTAATCTCCACGGTCGCTCCGTTGGGTCCTTTGTCTCCCACTGTGGAACCGGAAAACAAGCGAACACATCAATGTGGAACACGACCTTAAATAAAGGTGATATTTTTTTTTACTGTTTCTCCTCTAAGTCCTTGATGTCCAGGATAGATTTTGGTTGTCCCTCAGGTTCTGGACGGCCGTTTTTCGGTATGTGGTAAGAGAATCCACGCCGGGAACCGAACCAGCTCTGAGGTGGACATGTTGCCCTTTAAACTGAGAACTAGGGAACTAGAATTAGTTCCAAAACTGAATGCAACAAAGCTTCAGGGAAATAGATATAATAATAGAAAATGAGGGCGGCACGGTGGGTTAGTGGTTGGCATGTTCTCCTCTCAGCACTAGGGATTCCCGGTTCGAATCCCCATCTGGGGGAGTTTCCATGTCCTCCCCGTGTCCGCGTGGGTTTCCTCCGGGTTCTCCGGTTTCCTCCCACAGTCCGAAAACATGGATCAAGTCAAGGGAATTCTCCAAATTGCCCCATATAGAGTGTGTGTGTGAGTGAGTGCCCAGTGATAGATTGGCTCCCTGTCCTGGGTGTATCTGCCCAGCACCTGAAACGTTCTCCCCTGGATGGGCATGGCATGGCATGGGGAACCCCCCCCCCCCCGCAACCCCGCAACCCTAATATAGGATAAAGCGGGAGATAATGAATGGATGAATACAAAATGAGTAACTGATGGAACCTTTGATTGGAGAAGGTTCTACCCGAGTGTGTGTGTGTGTGTCAGTCCCGTGGGTTGCATTCCTCTAACGCTGATCTCACTCTTTAATTGAAGATGAAAAACAAACAGCAAGTCTCTGGCTTCACCGTGGAAACTCAACAACGCCGTGGTCTTTATGGCCTCTGCGCATTCCGCGAGGACGGAACGTCCATGTCCGTCCTTCACCCGCAGCGGCTCGCCACTTAACTTTACGACCGCCTCGCGTATCCCCCGCCGTAAAACCCGTCCACGCGGCAAACCCGCTTATTTTCGCCGGAGTGCTCTCCGGTATAAAGGCGTGTCCCGCCGTCCCGGAGCCAGACGAGCAAGCCCAGCGAGCATCCGCCCAGAACCGACCGCAACAGACCTGCACAGAGAACATGTCCTCCTCACCAATCCGCCTCGCTCTGGCCCTGATGTCCCTGGTGGCAGCACTGGGGGTGGCGTCCGGTGGTCGGCCCCACATGCTGCTGAAGGCTCTGGATGGAGAACAAGCTGCGGATGAGGTAGGACGCTCTACTTTATTTCTCCATCACAGGACGCTGCGTAGAGGACGATGGAGGCTTCGGGGTGGTGCGTGATGCTCTAATCTGGGGGCAGCAGCATTGAGAATCATCCACCACCCTAATGACCCCTGCTCCGTCCAAGGTGCCTGATCGTTAGAGAACATACCAAAGGACACTTTGTAGAAAGTAGAACGTTACCGAGGGCAAGGTAGCTCGGTGGTCAGGGCGTTGGGCTGTCAATCTGAGGGTTGGGGGTTCAAATCCCAGGTCCACTGAAGTTACCAGTGTGCGTCCTTGAGCAAGACCCTTAACCCTCATTGCTCCAGGGGGCGCTGTGATGAACCCTGTGCTCACCTTGTAAGTCGCTTTGGATAAAAGCGTCCAATAAATGACCAAATGTCAATGTAATGGACCAGAACCACCATCTCAAATCGGGTATCTGCCCGCCTCACCGACAGATCTGATTGGATGAAGGCCCGTCATCTCAAATTAAATTTAGAAAAGACAGAGCTTCTCATTGTCCCAGCTAAACCCTCAATCCATCACGACCTGACCGTCCAAATGGACAGCTCCACCATCTCCCCAACCGATTCGGTCCGGAACCTTGGGTTTCACAATGGACCCCCACCTTAAACCCTCTGATCATGTGATCAAAACGTCCCGTTCCTGAAGATTCCTTCTGTAGAACATCAGACCCTTCTTGACTGAACATGCGACCAAACTGCTTGTTCAAGCCCTAGGTCCTATCCCGGCTTGATTATTGTAATGTGCTACTTGCCGGTGTCCCAGCTTCCACAATCAGACCTCTTCAGCTGATTCAGAACCCCCAAGAACTCATGTCCCTCCATTGGCTCCCTGTAGCTGCTGCATTCAGTACAAGTCACTGACTCTGGCCTACAGAACCATTTCTGGATCTTCCCCCTCCTACCTTCACTCTATCTTTTTGAAATCCACTCTGATCATCACTCGCTCCGGTGATGATCGCCCCCTGGTGGTTCCACCTCACCGAGGAGCTGATTCTCACTCCGTGGCGTTCACCACTGCAACATGATAGTACGATATTCCCAACTCTGTCCATAAGGCAGAATCACTGAGCAGCTTTAAGAAACTACTGAAGACGCATCTCTTTAACAAATACCTGCTGTAGAGAAAGAAAAAAAAAAAAAGGGGGGGGGGCAGCATCGAATAACAATCAGGTTTGATGAATTTACAGTGGAGTTGGTTTTCTCCAGAACTTCTGACTTGTGATGTTCTCATTTGTAAGTCGCTTTGGATAAAAGCGTCTGCTGAATGACTGAATGTAAACCCGCCGCTCATGTCCCACGTCTTCCGCTCAGGTACCCGACAGACTGACCCTCCCCGAGCTGCAGTGGATGCTCAGCACCAACGAGCTCACGCCGGCCCAGGCGGAGGAGGCGCCACGCAGCCGGGTGGAGCTCATCCGGAGGGACAACACGGTGACGGCCAAGCCGCTCAACTGCATGAACTACTTCTGGAAGGGCAGGACGGCCTGCTGATGGCGCCGCCGCGCACACCCGCACCGCGCTGTCCTCCGGCTCGGGCCGCGGCCGGGCCTCCGTCACCGTAGAGACGATAGAACGACTGCGACGATGCATCGTCAGCATCAGCATCATAAAGCTTAAAATAAAGTGAATACAGCATCGAAACGTCTGATGTCGATGGTTTTGTTTTGGGTTTTTTTTTTTTGTTTTTTTTTAAATGGGGAGGACGCAACACACACCCCCCCCACAAGGGGGCGTGGCACCAGGTTGTGGCCATGCCGTCCAGGTAAACATCATCAGGAGGTTCCCTTAAAGAACCAAACATGGTTCAGCAAACTAATAAAATCCTGAGAATGATGAACGGATGAGCGACAGCACCCCTGGGGGGATGGGGGGTTCCCATGACCATCCAGGGAAGAGGGGCAGGACAGGGGGGGGGCAATCTGTCACTGGGCACACACTCACTCACAGACACACTCTATATGGGGCAATCTGGAGAGTTCAATTCACCTTGATCCATGTTTTTTGGACTGTGGGAGGAAACCGGAGAACCCGGAGGAAACCCACGTGGACACGGGGAGGACATAGAAATGGAAACTCCACCCAGATGGGGATTCGAACCGGGAATACCTAGCACTGAGAGGAGAACATGCTAAACCACTAAGCCGCCCCAGATGAGGGATATATCGATACATATTGTGATCGAAACAAATCGTCAGCTATACCTAAATCCTCCAGCAGGTGGAGACCGTGAGCCCGATTAGTCTTAATTGGTTGGATTTAATGAAGCAGAACGTTTCATATTAATAATTATAATAACGTATAAAGCTGTAATAATTGGAGAGACACCTCCAACGTACCACTCACCCCGTCTTCGGAACGTGGGAGGCAAACCGGCGCCCCTAGAGGGCGCTACGCTCAACACAGAACCACACAGGACGAAGAAACACGAGTTACCGTCATTAATTAAGAGAACCTTTATCGTATAAACGACTTCAATAAAAACAAACAGAGTTCCGCCATCGAGCACACTGCGACGTCGCGCCCCCTGCAGACCGCTTACTGAAACTACAGTCACATTCACCCTGTGGAGGTCAGACACTGATGTTGGGTGACCGGCTCTCAATCTCACATTTAAAAATGTAGGGCTCTGTGCGGGTGTCTCCCCCCCCCCCCCCCAACTGGATCTGACATGGGCCTTCCCCAAACTGTTTCCACAGAGCAGCATCTCCAGAGTGGAGGAGCCACATCTCTTCACTAACTGCACCACCCGCTGACAGGAACCTCCGGCTGGAGAACTATGAGAGACGCCTGGGGGGGGGGGGGTTCAGATGAGGACAGTTTTTAACGCGCTTAAATGTTCCAGAGGGGTCTGCACTGGAGCCTATCCCGGCGCTCGTGGTTCAAGCGTTCTGGACGGGTCACCGGCTGCTCACAGATTCACGGCATGTTTCCACGCCTGCGAGAGAACATGCCAAATTGCAACGTCCGCCATTTCGACATGATGAAGTGGAGAACCTGCTAAAGTTCAGAGCAAAGCGGCGAGTCACATGATTTAATACAGAAGTCCTGAGTGAAAGACGCTGCGGGTTTGGTCTGTAAGTTCATCTCCTCATGAAGTTCTTCTCCAGCGAGGAGGACGTTCTCTGAATGGAGTGGACGTTCCTCTTCACTCGGTCCTCCACCGACGACGTGGCCACGCTCTCCAGCTTCATGTTACTGCACAGAGAGGACGGGGGACACGTGAGAGGGTGACATGTCCATCACAACTGAATCTGTCTGTCCGTCCGTCTGCCCATTTTCCTGTCTATCCGTCCGTCCATCCATTTGCCCGTCTGTCTGTCTATTTGCCCACCTGTCTGCCCGTCCGTCCATCTGTCTGTCCATCTGCCCGTCCGTCCATCTGTCGCTCCTTTGCCCATTTGTCTGTCCGTCCATCTGTCTGCCCATCTGTCTGTCCATTTGCCCACCTGTCTGCCCGTCCGTCCATCTGTCTGCCCATTTGCCCGTCCGTCCATCCATCTGTCTGCCCACCTACCTGCCTGTCTGCCCATTTGCCCATCCGTCCATCTGTCTGCCCATTTGCCTGTCCGTCCATCCCTCTGTCTGCCCATCCGTCCATCTGTCTGCCCATTTGCATGTCAGTCCGTCCGTCTGAGCTGTGGATGGACACTCACTGTATGAAGGAGGCGTGGCCGTTGCGTTTGTCTCTGCTCTCTCTCTCTCTCTCTTGCTCGTCCTGATGTTTGTATCTCTTGACGTTCCTCTCTCGCTCTTCCTCTCTCTCCTGAGCGAAACCCAACATCTCCCTCCTCCTCCTCTCCAGTTCATCAGCCGACAGACGCCTGAAACACACACACACACACACACACACACACACACCACACACACACACACAGCACTTTACAACAGGACTGCAGCTACAGCTGTGTGTTTGTGTGTCCGTACTTGCTGTACTTGGTACAGTGTGTGTGTGTGTGTGTGTGTGTGTGCGTGTCCGTACTTGCTGTAGTTGGTACAGTGTGTGTGTGTGTGTGTGTGCGCGTGTGTCCGTACTTGCTGTAGTTGGTACAGTGTGTGTGTGTGTGTGTGTACGTCCATACTTGCTGTAGTTGGTACAGTGTGTGTGTGTGTGTGCACGTCCATACTTGCTGTAGTTAGTACAGTGTGTGTGTGTGTGTGTGTGTGTGTGTGTGTGTGTGCACGTCCATACTTGCTGTAGTTGGTACTCTGAGGTCGGCGGTAGCGCTCTCTTCTGGTCGGACTCGGCGCCTGGCCGTGGTTCTGTCTGTCCATCTCGTGAGGGGAGCGGTTCCTCTTCTCGTCTCTGGGGGTCAGAGGTGAGCGAGTCCTATCCCGTCTGTGCTTCACATCCGACACCGGATTGGTTCTGCTCTCCGGTAACTGCCAACAAACACACCTGCGTTAGAGCGCCCTCCGACGTCCGAGAACCAGAGGTTCCCACACGGTACCGGGTCACATGACACACACACACACACACACCACACACACATGACACACACACACACACACACACACAACAGTCTTTACACACCTGCAATCCATAACCAGGCTTGTGATGGGACCGGGAGTTTGACATGTTCTCCTCCTTCGATCTAATGAAAAGAATACAATAACAACGTCACCTCCACCATCACCCTGTAGGTGGCGCCTAGTGTAACACACACCAACACGCCTGCACCACCACGTCAGTGTCAGTGCAGTACTGAGAATCATCCTCCACCCTAATGACACCCCTCTGTAGGGGCTTTTCCATGGCGTAACGGAACCAATAAGCACGCCCCAGTCCATTTTTAAGCCCCTTATTGGACGTCCTTCCTCACCTGTGTTTCCGGCTCCCGTCCTCAGAGCTGGAACTCCTCCTCCTGTGCTTCTTCTCCTTCCTCCTGTCCTTCTCCTCTCGCTTGTCCTTCTTCTTCTTCTTCTTCTTCTTCTCCTTCTCCAGGTTTTGCCGCAGCTGAGGACGAGGCGCAGTTAAAGTCGCGAGGTTCGCGGTGCACGGTGTTCGTTTTAGGTGCGACGCCTCACCATTTTGCGGATCTCCCTCATCTTCACCGGATTGGTGAGGACGCTCTTCTTCTTCTCCTCCTCGCGCTTACTGTAAAAGAACCACGGCGGTCAGCGGCGGTCCGGAGAACGCGGTGGACGTAAGGCCGTGAAGGCGAGAGCGCGGGGACGGCGGCGGCGGTTACCGAATCTCGAACAGGGGATCCTCTCGGATCTTGGCGGCCATGTCCAGGGTGCTGACGGCGGCGTCGGCGTTGAAGATGGACCCGGGCAGCAGTCCGGTCTCGGCCGACGGGCCGCTCTCGGGCTCGTCGTACTGCTGCGTGATCTGCTTGTCGATGGGCCGGCCCAGCAGGTACTCGTCGCGGGAGATCTGTCCCGCCGGACCCTGGTACATCCAGTCCAGGCGGTCATCTTTCTTCCTGCAGATGGAAGACGTTTAGACGCGGAACCAACGGAGAAGCGGAACCCCGCAGAACCCCACGTGACCCCGTACTCACTTCAGCGCCCCCGTGTCCTGGGCGTATCTGGTGATCTCCTCTCGGGCGCGCTCCTCTTTCAGCTGCTTCTGGAGCTCCTCGATCTTCTTCTGCTCCGCCTCGTGTCTCTGCTCCGCCTTCCAGACGCGCTCGATGTTCTTCAGCGTCTGCGGATGCCAGCTCTTCTTCAAGTTCTGAGGAACGCAGGAGAGAACACGACTCGCGGTCAGCGTCTGAGACGGGAGACGCGAAAGAAGACCCACCAACCAACACATCCACCGACAGACCGACCGAGAACACGGACCACCTCAACATCTCACCCAAACGACCCTCCATGTCAAAACACACACCCCACCAATACATCCACCCTCCAATAAGTATCACCAACCAACACATCTACCCACTGACCCTCCACACCCATCCACCGACCCTGAGATAACCGCTCTCCAAACACAACCAACCCATCCGCCCACTGACCGATCAACCAACGGAGAACACAGACTGACTCACCACCTCACCCAAACAGCCCTTCGTATCAAAACACCCACCATCCAGTCACCATCACCAACCAACACATCCACTCACTGACCCCACCCCACAACCATCCACCGACAACCACTCTACAAACACAACCAACCCATCCACCCACTGAGAACACAGACTGACTCACCACCTCACCCAAACACCCCTTCGTATCAAAACACCCACCATCCAATCACCATCACCAACCAACACATCCACTCACTGATCCCCCACATCCATCCACCGACTCTTCTGAGACAACCACTCTCCAAATACAACCAACCAACCCATCCACCCACTGAGAACACAGACCGACTCTCCACCTCACCCAAACACCCCTTCATATCAAAACACAGACCCCACAAAATCATCCACCCTCCAATCACCATCACCAACCAACCACCAAACAATGAACTCACTGTGGCATGGGTTCTATTATAAAGAGAATGTTTTTAAAGCCTCCAATACACTCCTCCACCTTAATGTAATATATATATATATATATAATATATATATATATATATATATATATATATATATATATACACACACACACACACACAGAGACACAGATCACCACCTTAATAACAAATCAGTTTATTAACTGATCGGATCAATTCCATGTGTGTCTCACACACACACACTCACACACTCACACACACACACACACCTTAATACCTGTTCTGTTTATTAAATAACAGTAAACAAGAACGAACAAAGTCATGAAAATATCAAATATCCTGTTTAAAATAATATCACTGTTATAACTGATTTCACGCACCAGCTGAACATTAACGTTATATAAATGTTATTACACACATATATAAACATATATAAACTGTGAAGTTACACTAACTACATGTTTTAAACCTTAATGATTTTAATGTTAATGTTTTAAAACTAAATAATTTTAATGTTAATATTATAAACCTTAATGATTTTAATGTTTTAAATGTTAATGCTTTTAACGTTAATGTTTTAAATGTTAATTAATTTTATATTTTAAACCTAAATCATTTTAAACGTTAATTATTTTAATGTTTTAAACCTAAATAATTGTAATGTTGATGTTTTAAACGTATCGTAGCTACGACGCTAACCGTGGAGCACTATGCTAAGCTAACGAAGCTCAAACACGGAAGGATGTTAATACGAGCCGAACAAAATCAAAACAATGACGGAATACCGAAAAAAAAACCACATAATTTCTCAAATTAAACAAGTTTAAACAAATTAAAACGCCTCACAAACAACAAAGCGATTCTTTGTAAAATGAATTCGAATTTAAATAATGAAAAATCACGCTTTATTAGATGTAGTGAGCTATAATGGACAGCAGGTGGCAGTAAGAGGTTATGTATCAATCGACCCAACAGAGAGAAATAAAACTAATATCAATAAAAGACAATTTAAAGTTAAATTAATCGATACAATAATCACAGAAACACGAGTTTAAAGTAGAAATGTATTAAAAACAAACAAAATAAGAAGCAGTCGTGTTTATCAGAGTGAACTGAATAAAAAGGGATTTAAAAAAATAAAAACGTGAACGTGAAGGTTTTTTTTTATTTCAAGTGATTTTTGGAAATAAAAGAGGTTTAAAGAGTCGCACGCGAACGTTTGCGTTACTAAATACATCCTGCGTACAAAAGACCTGAATGACGCGTCATAATTCGTGAATTAAAGGGATTGTTTACATCAATACACATTAATATCACTGTCAAAAGCATCGGGACACTTACAGAGTACACCAACAGGAGCTTTAGTAACATCCTATCCCATCCTAAATCCTATCCCATCCTAAATTGGTCACCCCCCACCCCCCACTCCTCCACACAGAGCCCTGAGTGGAGATCAGGGCTCTGTGTGGAGGGGTCAACCCGAAAGAGGAGTGTCCCGATACTTTTGTTGCTATAGTGCATGGTTTCCACGGCAACAGCAATGATTCACCCAAACATCCACTCAGAACATCACAACAGTGTCTCTTATCGCCGTCCTCCTGGAAGACGCCCGAGCCCAATGCGGTCCACGGGGAGGCCAAAGCCCCTCCGGACGCCCTGCTTGGAGGTCCTCACACGGGGGCGCTGTGCTGTGCCGCTGATGTCCGCGGGGGTCTTCTCGTGGCCGCAGTTCTGAGTCCGATCCTTAGATCCTGTCTCTCTGGACATGTTTCGAGTGACTGATCCAGTCTTCTGTCCATCCAGTGATTGGTCCATCAACTCTCGTCTCTGGGACCCCTGATCCTGACTGAATAAATATAAGAACATTAAGTCATTATAGATCATAAATATCATTTAAACAGGTTTAAAGTTTGTTTAACCCAAAGACATATACGCCAGACACCTGAGGACACCTGGACATTCTTGGATGAGATCGTATTTTAAGTTGGTTCCAATTGAATGCCGTTAACAGTTCCACCGTTGCAGTAAGGTTCTTGTAGAACTGCCCATACCTACCATCTATATTTTAAAAACGTGACAAATATTATGTTACCATCTCCTAGTTTCCATCTCCTCTCCGTGTCACCGTGAGTTTCCTTCGGGTTCTCCGGTTTCCTCCCACAGTCCAAAAAACATGGATTCAAGGTGAAATGAAGTCTCTAAATTGCCCCATATAGAGTGTGTCTCCCACCCCGCAATCATAGTAGAGGATAAAGTGGAAGGTGTCATAGTTTAGTTAGTCATAGGTTGTGGGTTCAAATCCCAGGTCCACCGAAGTTACCATTGTGGCTCCTTGAGCAGGACACTTAACCCTCATTACTCCAGGGGGCGCTGTACCAACCCTGTACTTTGACCCCAACCAAGTTTGGGATATTTAGAAGTTGCTTTGGATTGGAGCGTAGGCTGAATGACCAAACGTAAAATAAAATAAAAAATAAAATAATAAATGAATATTGGTTCGCATCATTAGCACCTCGTCCTGTGGTTCCGATTTGCCCTTGGTCTCACGGAGCCGACGGAAAGTGGATCCAAAGGGCTCCTTCGTCCAGGAAAAGCTCTTCTGGGGTCCGGTCGCCCACACAACGCCATGCTGCCTTCAGCCGCCAGCTCTGTGTTCCGCAGACCCAGTGTCTGATTCTGACAGAACCAAGACATAACCAAGACATAACCATGACAGAACCAAGACAGAACTCACTGAATGTCACCAGAACCCTCCATCTGAGTGGAAAATGGTTCCTGAGAAGAACTATTCCCATATATATATATATATATATATATACACACAGTGTGCTGCTGGGTGGAATTTGCATGTTCTCCCCGCGTCCCCGGGTTTCCTCTGGGTTCTCCGGTTTCCTCCCACAGTCCAAAAACATGGAACAAGGTGAATTAAGTTCTCCAAATTGCCCCATATAGAGTGTGTCTGTGTGAGTGAGTGAGTATCCAGTGATAGATTGCCCCCCTGTCCTGGGTGTATCTGCCCAGCGCCCAAAACGTTCTCCTCTGGATGGACATGGGGAACCCCCCCGTGACCCTAGTAGAAGATATGGATGGATATACAGTGTGTGTGTGTGAGGACGTCCACCTGCAGTCCACTGTTCCGTTGATCTAAACAGAACTTTACCTGCTGCTGGACGGCGGGGACCGGGGTGCTCATGAGGACGCAGGACAGGATCACATGTTCCCAAAACCGCATCTGAAACACACACACAAACACACACACGGAGTGTCAGACGTTCTCCACGCTGTCCTTTCCAGGTGGAGAAGTGATGGAGACGTGATGGAGACGAAGAAGGTCAAAGTGGTGGAACAAATTCGGCTATTTTGAGGACACTGCCTCTCCCCCCCCCCCCGGGCATAGCAACCAGACTGTCAGATCTGACGCCGGCGAACCTGTCAAAGCGCTGATCAGTAATTACCCCGACGGCGGGGACCGGGAACGTTCTGATAGAACCCTGACAGCGGGAAGGGGACGGCATCTTGATGAGCTCCGAAAAAAAACGCCTCTGTTTAAAAACTTCAGGGGTCAAGTTCTAAGTCAACAGTATGGGGAAGGCCCGTCCAACAGCCCTGACCGGTTCGAATCGGTGTCCATTGTCCATAACTGTCCCAAATTCACCCAATACATACCTACCTCATCATTGACCCCCATGATTTTGTCTTGGGGGGGGGGGGTATAGAGGTTGTATGGAGGTTCCCCAGAAGGTTGATGGTTCGAGTCCCACTGCTTCACTCTGAGACTAAAGGACAAAAACGAACGATGTCTCACCTTTAGGTGTCAGGAGTCACTCGCTTCACTCGACTCAGCGATTCAGTTGGGTATCTTCTCCACTTGCTTCTGCGCCTTCATCCTCTTCGAACTGCTTTATAGGTTTCCCGTCCAGCCAATCAGCTGTCCCCCCCTGTGTTTCCGTCACCGAGACCCTTCCCGTCCGGTTCTGTTGGGGGGGCAGAACTGTGTCCCCGGCCCAGGAAGCTCAGTGTCCCGTTTACAGGAGGCGCAATTGATGCAATAACGCCAACGTGACACCTGATTGGTGTTTAAATTTAAGTCCATCACCGGGCCCCCCGCGCTTTTATTAGACCGCAGCGACCGCCAGGGACGGCCCGAATCAGGACGTGACCTTTCCATGCCCCCCCCCCCATTCCCCTGTGCGAGGTGAGCACTGGGGCAGTTAGGACTGCCATGAGGGAGGAATGGAACCATGTGATCCGCATACCGGACGCAGATCTCACCCCCTGTCCTGTCGGGATGCACGTCCCGTGTCCACCAGCAGGGGAGCTGCAACCTTTCCACGCAGAACCTGAGCAGGAGGCAGGCGTTTATATCCGTCCAGACACTTTATGATGTCATCAGACTCATTTACATATCATCACATCATTTACATATCATTACATCACCGGGGGTGACCCAGAAACCATTCGGACCTGGCGGTTGGGCTCAGGGCTCTTGCTGGTTGCCCCGCCCACCTATTAGAACGGCATGAGATGAGGGTGGAGCTGTGCATCGTGGTCGGAGTCTAACGGGTCTTCATCACACAGGTTTGGAACCAATCGGTTCCATGCTGGAGCACGAGGACAAACGGAGACGCAGGTTCCTGCGAACTCTCCGACCGTCAGTAGAACGGTCCCCATGCCCATCCAGGGTAGAACGTTTTGGGCGCTGGGCAGATACATCCAGGACATGGCGCCAATCTATCGCTGGACACACACTCACACACACGCACACACTCTATATGGGGCAATTTGGAGAATTCAATTCACCTTTATCCATGTTTTTGGACTGTGGGAGGAAACCGGAGAACCCGGAGGAAACCCACGCGGACACGGGGAGGACATGGAAACTCCACCCAGATTGGGATTCGAACCTGGAATCCCCAGCGCTGAGAGGAGAACATGCCAAACCACTAAGCCAACATGCCACCCTGCACTAATTACTGTTAACTAAAAATATAATCTTAAAACTATAATCTTTAGTTCTGTTGGATGACGGAACGTCTGCCTCCCACGACCTTCAGAACGGACGGGGCCGCGGCGAGATCACTGAGCCACACACACACGCACACACACACACACACACACACACACACACACACACACACACGCACACACACACACGCACACACACACACACACACACACACACACCTGAGCAGAGCTCGCGTTCCCACAATGCCGAGCCTGACGAGCGCCCCGCCGCCGCACGGCTGCTGAATTATTCATCTTTCATTAGAGGTTCTCGTAACGTTCCGTCTGCGATTAAACTTTAATAGCTGCGCGAGGGCAAGCGCACAGACACAATGTTTATTTAAACCGGGATAGGCCCGGTCCGGTCCGGTCCAGTCCGGTCCTCATGCCCGTCCAGGGGAGAACGTTCGTGGCGCTGGGCAGATACACCCAGGACAGGACGCCAATCTATGTTGGTTACTCACACTATAGGGGCAATTTAGAGCAGCTGATTCACCTTGATGCCCAGTGATCGATTGCCCCCCCTGTCCTGGGTGTATCTGCCCAGTGCCCGAAACGTTCTCCCCTGGATGGACATGGGGAACCTGTGGGAGGAAATCGGAGAACCTGGAGAAAAACCCACACAGATATGGGGAGAACATGCAAACTCCACCCAGATCGGGATTCAAACCTGGATGCTCAGTGCTGAGAGGAGAACATGCCAATCACTACACCACCGCGCCACCCCGGCTCTCTCTCTCTTAAGAAAACATCCGGTCCGGTCCAGTCCTCATGCCCGTCCAGGGAGAACGTTTGGGGTGCTACACCCAAATGTTGGTCACACACTTACTCACACACACACACACACACACACACACACACACACACACTATAGGGGCAATTTAGAGCAGCCGAGTCACCTTGAACCCATGTTTTTTTGGACTGTGGAAATAAACAGGAGAACACATACAGAGAGAGAGAAGGACAGAACGGGGAGAACATGCAAACTCCACCCAGATCGGGATTCCAACCTGGATCCCCAGCGCTGAGAGGAGAACATGCTAATGACCACACCATCGCACCGCCTCGGTTCTCTCTCTTTAGAAAAGATAGGTCCGGTCCGGTCCTCATGCATTTGGGGCGTCTCTACCGTTCTACCACATGCACACTATAGGGGCAATTTGGAGCAGCAGAGTCACCTTGAATCCATGTCTTTTGGACTGTGGTAAGAAAATGGAGAAACCCACACAGAGAGAGAAGGAGAGAGCGGGGGAGAACATGCAAAACTCCACCCAGATCGGCTGAGCATATGCCCCCCCCCCCGGTTCTCCTTCTTTAGAGAACCTTATGGTTCCGTCACGGTGGGAACAGTTTAGGGAAGGCCCGTTTCTGTTCCCTCCGTGTCTGTCGGGTGGAACCTGCCTCCACCCTCATGGAACCCTGACCCCCTGACCTCCTGACCCCCGGCGGTGCGGAGGCCGCGATTCCCGCCGGAGGAGAACCTTCTGCACGGTGCCGTTGGGTTCCTGCGCCGGTCCCCGGAGCTTTAACAGTAATTAGGACTGCGCTCGCCGGTTCTGCCGTGGACCCCGGAGCGCGGCGCCTCCACCTCCTCCTCCACCCGCACCCTGCTTTTCTTTCGTTCTCATTACGGTTATGTAACTCCGGCGCCTCCACGCAGCTCCGCCCGTCTCCCATCACGCTCCTCCGCCCGCCGTCAGCACTTCTGAGAAACGCTGCGAGGCTCGGGTTCCACCGCAGGTTCCCCGGAGCACGGCCCGGAGCCCCCCCCACCCCCCCGCCACCCGATCCTCCGGCAGGAACCAGAAGGTCCCCACAGGGCTCCATAAGACGTATCGATCGGAACCCGGACTCTGTTTTAATTAAAGCTGATGGACGTTCTCCGGATTTCACTGCAGATTCATTTAGGAGAAAAAAGAACAAAGAACAAAGAACAAAGTGTCCTACAGTTCCATAAACATCAAAGGGCCTTCCCCAAACTGTTGGAAGCAATTATCCAGACCATCGTTCGTTCTTAAAGTCAGACATCGATGTTGGAGGTGAACTTCTAGGTTCTAGTTCATCCCAAAACTGTTGGATGGAATTAAGTTCATGGTTCCGTGTGGAACAGTCAGGTTCCTCCACATCAATATGTTCTACAGTTCTATAAACATCAAAGGGCCTTCCCCAAACTGTTGGAAGCAATTATCAATGTTAGAGAAGAGAACCGTAAGTTCTAGTTCATCCCAAAACTGTTGGAAGAGAATAAAGTTGTGGTTCTGCATGGAACAGTCAGGTTCCTCCACATCAAAGGATCTTCACATTCATACGAACATTAAAGGGCCTTCCCCAAACTGTTGGAGGAGGTCAGACACCGATGAGAGAACCTCAAGGTTCTAGTTCATCCCAAAGATGTTGGATTAGATTGAGATCTTGGCCATTAGATTGTTATTGGAACAATCAGGTTCCTCCACATCAAAGGTAAGAACCTTTGAGGATTCTCCAGATGAGCTCGAGAACCGAACGCAGAAAGCGAGAACTTCATGGAACGTCATACGTCACCGAGTGCCATGCAGAGCGTCGGATGCGGCGGTGTAAAGCACGGCACCACCGGACTCTGGAACGGTGGAGACGCGTTCTCCGGAACGACGGATCACGCTTCTCCATCTGGAGATCCGATGGACGAGACTGGGTTTGGAGGTTCCAGGAGAGACACAGCTGCTGGCCTGTGGAACATGAGAAGTTCTCTCAGTCTCTCTGCGCTCGGTTCTCGAGCTCATCTGGGGGACACGTGAAGTTTGGAGTTCTGTAGGAATTGACTGCAGAACGTCGGCGACCACTCAACACCATGGCCCTGTCCCGTCAGGTTCCGCGTTCCGCCGAGTCGCCATCTTCCGTGTTCTCGTAATCCAGCTGACGGTCGACGGTGGAGACGCGTTCTCCGGAGTGAGGAACAGGTGGCGCTCTCTTACGGTTCCTCGCTGGAACTCACTGAGCTCCTGAGAGAGAACCGTTCTTTCATAAACGTTTGCTGGATTTCACGCCCCTGTGACCGTGAAAGGAATTGGGACACCGATTTCTGATCATTTTGAACGAGTCAGCAAATGCGTTTGGCAGCGTATGATATATAATCTGTGCAACGTTAATAGAACCCTGAAACAACGTTCTAAAAGGCATTATCTAAAGGAACCGACCCCGAGTTCGGAACGTTGACGCATTCGGACGGAGGTTCTCCCGGTGAAGGACATTTCTCTTTTCTCTTTAGGAGACGGTCCGGGGTGATTACGCCGCTCGCTCTGCGGCGGTTCCCGGGGGTTCTCATCTCTCAGCACATTCAGCCTTGACTCTGTTTGGGTTCTAAAGGATAATTCGGCGTTAATGGAACCGCCGGCAGCTGGACTCCACATGGTGTTGATGGAGTGTCGGGTGTTCTAGCATGGGAGTACTGGTGAACGGGTTCTAGGTGGGGTGTGCGTCTGACATGCGTTCCGCAAGAGTCTGATTATAGACGTCAAAGCAACCGTCATTACTGGGACCGAGATCCACAGAGGTGGACAAAACGGGGAGACCTCTCAGTGAGCAGAACAACGTACGTACAGAGTTCAGATGCATTAGAGGCGTAGAGATAAGCGTTACATGGGGGGTGGAGACGGAACGCGAACAGAACCACGATGGAGACGCCTGCGATGGAGACGCCTGCGATGGAGAGGCGTCCTTATAAAAAAAGCACTGAATCGAGGCAGGAGGTTGGTGGTGAACACCAGGTGGTGCTGTTTGTCCCTGTGCCTGCCAGCTGCACCGACTGCGCAGAGACACTAGAGGGAGCTCTTGTCCGCTCGATAATGGGCGTCGCCGAACAGGCGGGCGCTATCCTGCTTAATTCAGCTGGACGCAAACCGGCGATCCTCGTCCTCCGCCCTCAGCGGCAGCTGGGTGGCGCCGTACTGCACGCCGCCCGCCGTTCCATACAGCAGGGGGCGACGTGAGGGGAAACAATCCCGTGACTCCGATGCTGTTCCTCCCGGCACCTCGTTGCTCCCTCGTGTTTTTTGCGGAACCCGGTGCCGGCGCGGTCGCCCCCGTTCTCCCCGCTCGCTCCTTCGCGGAGGCTTTTACGTTTTTCCGGGTTCTCAGCAGTTTAGTTGCTGCTGTTGTAGTTTTTCCGTTTTAACGTACTCCAGGGTTCCATCCATCCACCCCGAGCTCCGGTTCTCCGCCGCGGCGTACGGCTTTATCGCCGTCCCGGAAACACACATCACGCTGACACAACGCTGACACTTTGATCCGCAGAACATCAAAGAGAGCCGCGGTGAATCAGAGATATCGGAGAACCCGTTGCACCTGGAGAACCCGGAGAACCCGAAATCCATCGGAAACGTCGCGTGGGTTCCGCCACGAAGATCAGACACGTTCCATTTCACTGAGAACTCTCTGAAGGTGGAACAGTTTGTGGGAACAGTTTGGGGAAGGCCCTGCTGTGTGTGGGGTCGGGTCACGTGACCGGCCTTTCGACACCTCTGGGATGAATCGGAATGACGATGTGCGTCCAAATCCCTGCCGAAAGCCCCTCCGAGGGTTCGAGTCTTTCGGGACGGACTACGGCGGCGTGATGATGTCACGTGACCTTGAACTCACGTGTCGATCTTATTCAACTACATGAGGGGGGGGGGGGGGGGGGGAGGGAGGGGGAGGAGCGTGGTATCTCCAAAAATCAAACAGCCCCCCCCCCCCCCCCCCCCCCCCCACCCCCCCCCCCCCCCCCCCCCCCCCCCCCCCCCCGTCCTTCAGGTAAAGATGAGTTCTGTATCCTGCTGTAAACACATTCTGTAGAGAGCGAGCGAGCGAGCGAGAGAGAGAGAGAGAGAGAGATGCCATTTCCCTCCTCCTCCTCCTCCTCCTCCTCCTCCTCCTCCTCCTCCTCAAGAGGAAAAGTCAGTTTCCATGACAACAGGAGGATGAAGGGCACAGGAGCGCTATCCCAAAATTCCCCCTCTGGATAGGCACTTCATTTAAACTCTTACACAAGAGAACTCTCGGAACGTCCAGAGACCGGGTTCCGGAGGGATTCTGAGAGGTTTTTATTTTACTGTGTAGGGGATTTTGCATGTTCTCCCCGTCTGTGCATCCAGCTCTATTGCAAAAATGCAATGTCCAAAAAAAAAAAGAAAAAAAAAAAAAGAAAAAAAAGAAAAATACACAAATTAACAAAAAAAATCCTACATGAATCGATCTGCCAAATTGAAAATTAATAATAAATAATACATTTTATTTTATTTATAATATAAAAAAAAAAAAAAAAATCTAAGAACTAGATAAAGAGAAATAAATAAAAATTTATATTTGTTACCAGGCGGCACGGTGGATTAGTGGTTTAGCATGTTCTCCTCTCAGCTCTAGGGATTCCCAGTTCGAATCCCCATCTGGGTGGAGTTTCCATGTTCTCCCTGTGTCTGCGTGGGTTTCCTCCGGTCAATTGAGTTCTCCAAATTGCCCCATATAGAGTGTGTATGTGTGCGTGTCTGTGTGTGCCCAGCGATGGATTGGCGCCCTGTCCTGGGTGTATCTGCCCAGCGCCCGAAACGTTCTCCCCTGGATGGGCATGGGGAACCCCCCCCCCCCCCCCAACGACCCTAATAGAGAATAAAGCGGAAGATAATGAATGAATGAATAAAAAAAGAATAAAAATCTTACACGAATCGATTTGTCAAATAAAAAATGTATATTAAATAATTCATTTTATTTTATTTATAATATAAAAAAAAAATAATAATAAAAATCTAGGAACTAGATAAAAAGAAATAAATAAAAATTGGTATTTGTTACTGTTAGAAGTTCCTAGGGTCCCCTGTCCCTCATGAGTGTGCTCATTGTCTCCGTTGGGTGATTGGTTTATCTTGGTGCACGTGATCGGGTGTTTTTGTATTTAGGTTCCGTGTTCCCCTTCCCCCGTGCACGTCTTTATTATTATTTTCCCCGTCGTCTCGTTTGTTTGTCACCCTTTCTGTTGGTGTCTCTACACCTTTTAATTAATAAATCTTGTTTGGTTTAATGTCCTGATGTTTACGAAGGCTCCTTCGGCGCTTACGGACGCTTCGGCGCTGCGCATTTACTCCGCGCAGCCGATTTCCGGGTAAGACAAGCGAGCTGTAACAGTTACACTGTTTTTTTAATCGATTTTTCTAAGATTTTGGTAAGATTTGATTTATTTGCAGTGCACTTACTTGCCACTAGGTGTAAACGTGTGCTGTAATAGGCAGGGATAGGCTCGAGCGCTGCACGCTGAACCTGACAATAAACGTTCTCGAGCTCAGAGCATCTGAACGTATCTGAACCCGCCGTCCGGCTACGGGAACTTAAATTGGCAGCGAGGCGGACACGTGGCTTTTGCATCGTATCTTTATTCTTAAACAATCTAATGTCATTCTGCGTCATAATATATTTTTTTTTTCTCGTACATCTCATAAATAATCGCGAATGCATAATTCATACGGCGGCGGAAACGTCCGCGAACGTGAAAAATAAAAAGTCTTCTGGTTCCGGACGTGAAACCACCCACGTCCCGCTCTGGGGATCGTTCGGGAATGCCTTGGGGTTTCGGTTATAGTCCCCGTCTTAGCCCCCCCACATTCTCTCGTTCTAATCTATAGAAGAAGGAACACAGCATTCATGATTCATGCGTTAAGAGTCTTTTGCAAGGAAAAAAAAAAATAATAAACCCGAAGGTTTCCACCTCATTTGACCCTGGCTTGGCTTTCATCGCTGCCCCCTTGTGGAAGACTAATGAGTAGCGTGCGGTGCTGGAGTCCGGGCGTGGTGTCTCCACGTTAAAAACAAAAACAAAAAAAAAAAACAGATAACAGAAATGGCAGCCTGTCCCCGCCTGGAGCCGACGCGGGCCAGTCTTTGTGCTTTGGCGTGGACAGGCCGGACGCTGATGTTGCGGGTGCTGGACCGTGGATTCCTGAGTTGGAGAAACGCTCGGGGGAGGGTGGAGGGGGGGGGGGTGCGACTCGCCGTCGGGGGGGGCCCAAGGCGCAAAGCTGGCTCAGTGCAGGTTCTTCTCCAGCTCAGAAAATCTGGAAAGTGGACGATGGGGGGGTGTTCTGGGGACGGAACCCTATGTAAGGGCTCTCGGAAGGGTCCGGCGTACGGGAGGCCGCGGGGAACGCGGGGAGGGAAAACAAACGAATGCAGCTGCAGCCGTCCTCAAAACCGAGTTCTAACGTTCTCAGGGTGGACAAATCCCCCCAACCCCCCCGCACCCCGAGTCCTCATGCAGATGCAGACCCCGACGTCTTTCTACGATTAAATACACAAATCTCGTAAACGTAAAAGATTAAACGTGTCGTCGTCGTCGGGAACCTCTCGTCTCCGAAAGTGCTACATCTGGGGTCGGAGGCTTTGAGGACGTGGGGCATTGTGGCGCCCCCTAATGGACACAGCTCAAGGATGAAGAGGGGTGCTGAGGTAAGGGAGGACATGCCGCTGGTTTGGATGGAAGGAGATGGAGGATAAAGGTTTGTGGTGGCGCCCCCTAAAGGAAACACCAATGAAGATGAAGGATGCCAAGGATGGGGGCCACCAGGCAGGATAAGGTGAGCGAGGACATGCAGGTGGTTGGGGTGATGGAGAGTGCTCAGGATGGGAGAATATGGAGAATACAAGATTTGGCGCCCCCTAATGGAAACACCAGGCAGGAGGAGGGGGATTTTGGTGATGGAGGAGGACACTCGCAACAGGCTGAAACTGGAGAATAATGATCCATTGTGGCGCCCCCTTATGGAAACACCGTAATGGAGATTACTCGGAGATCCGAGGTTCCACCCAATTGGCGACGACGCTCGAGTTCAAAGGACGCGTAGTAGAACCAATAAACTTTACAAGTTCAACTCATTTAAATAAACACGGCGATGTAAATGAGCTACATGCTTAGCTCCGCCCACCTTCCCACCAGGCCCCACCCTCACAGCTCGGTTCTCCACAAAGCCCTGGTTCTCCGAAGCTGCGGATGCATAGAAGTTGTGTATTGCGATATAATTCCGTAAGTTCTGCGATTCTTTCCAAAGTGCTGAGTTCGAACCTCGCGACAGAAACGCAAAACGCCGCAAACGTTTTTTTTTTTTTTTTTTTTTTTGGCATTCGTAATGACATCAGTTTTTCGCGAAGAAACATAACAAACGCTACTGGATTATGACCTCGCACTTCCTAAACGCTACCAACTAACTAAATACTAACTACTGACTAACCAAGTGCTGAGACATCTCCGAGTCGGGACCTGCGAACCGTTTTTAATACAAGAATATTTTTTACGTAACATTTCGCCGGAGAAGGCTTACGAACAATTGTTACCAAAGCTACGGTTGCGCTACACAGACCTACGAAAAAATAGAGTTTGAGTTTGTGCTGTCAAAATACATCGTGCATCGCGTAGCGCCTCGCCCGACCGTCCGCGACGTGACGGACAACTGTCCCCATGCGACGAAGCGTGACGTTGACGGACGTGGCTTTGGACCCCGCTCTTTGTCGCAAATCAGTAGTATTATTATTAGTATTAGTCCAAAGACGTACCATACCGAACTATAACGCCGCCGAACGCCGAAACCAACGACGCTACGGATTTGTCCACCCTCTGAACGAGCGAGCGACCTGCCGCCAATCCGACACCACTCCACTTCAAAAAAAGGCGCCTCCACCTGGTCGCAAAGGAACCGCAAAGGATCCGATGGATGGGATCGGTAGCTAAGACGGAAACGCAGAACGCGCCGACGAGATGGCCGACCTCAGCGACGCACCGCAATAAAAAGCATTCAGGAAGCAATTTAGTTTTATACAAAGTAAAATTCGGATGAGTCCTCGTCGTCCCGTCCCGTATCTCGTTGCATAAAATCGCTCAGGGAGGTTTTTCCCCCCCGCCGGCTTCCGTCCCCGCCCCTCACCCCGGATGTCCTCCGAGGGTTCTGGCGGGTGAGAGTTTCGTAGTTTTTATTGATTTGTATATATATGTATATTTTTAGCTATTTTTTTCAGTTTTCCGTCTCCGAGGGCTCGTTCTCAGCGGGTGGTGGTGGCGTGGTGCCGCGGGCGTGGCTGCTGCTATGTGGCGTTCTGGTTCACGGCTTTGCCTCCGTTCATGGCGGGGGTTCCTGAGCTTTTCCGGGAGCGGTGCTTCTCTTCGATCTCGTGCAGCGACGGCTCGCGGTACATGCACACTGGAACCGAGACACAAGGATTAACGGGGTCAGGATTAGGTTCATTTAAGTTTGGATTACGAGCGTGAGCTGGGATTATTACCTTCGATGGGTCTCGGCAGGAAGTGCGAGGACGGCTTGGTTTTCTTCACCCGGTTGCCCTTCATGACCTGCCCCTCCTTGGTGAGGCCCAGGAACCAGGCCCGGCCCGACTCCTGCTGCCGGTACATGGTGGAGGAGTAGATGACGTAGTAGTTCTCGAACACGGACTCCTTGAACTTGCACTCGGGAGTGAAGACCTCCTGCGGAGAACAGAGTCAGGTGGTCAGCGGATCTGCGGGTGGTGGCGACCCGAGGGCCCAGGGGGAATTCCCGGCTGGACCGGAACCCGCTGCGTGGTGGGGGAGGAGGGGCGGAGCCGGAGAGAGTTGTGTGTGTGTGTGTGGGGGGGGGTCGTCTCGGCACTCTGGCACTCTGTCAGACAGCAGATGCTGCCCCCGCTGGCTGGGCTCCGAAGGTGAGTGTGTGTTGTGTTACAAAGTCAAAGGAGGACTGAGGTTAGACACACACACACACACACACACACACACACACTCATACACACTGCAGTGCTTGATGATTATGGGTCCTGAGTATTGGACATGGCAGGAAATCTCATCAATGAGGGCATTTTGCATGTTCTCCACATAGTCCCTCCCCGAATGCAGAACTCTGGACCTTAACCCGAATTAAACAGCAGTGACATGAAACGGAACACCGATCATCAAGAATGATGTGAACTAATGTGGAACAGGAGTTTGGGGCAACACCAACATAGTATATAGTATACATTAGTATATATATATATATATATATATATATATATATATATATATATATATATATATATATATATATATATATATATATATACTACATATTATAGACTATGCACTACATACAATATACACTACATAATACATACTGTAGTATTTATAAAGTATATAATACATAGTATATAGTTTATAGTACATAATATTTAATAGTATAAAGTATATAATTATATAGTATGTAGTTCATTTTACTATGTACTACATACTATATAATATATACTTCATACAATTAAATACTACGTATTATAAACTATGCACTACATACTATATACTTAGTTACTACATAATACATACTGTAGTATTTAATCGTATAAAGTATATAATATATAGTATATAGTTTATAGTACATAATATTTAATAGCATAAATTATATATATATTATATAGTATGGAATACATTTTACTATGTACTACATACTATATAATATATACTATTAAATACTGTGTAATCATAAACAATGTACAACATACTATATATTTAGTTACTATTTACTAGTTACTGCATAATAAATATTATTTAATTGTATAAGTATATATTATATAAGTATATAGTATGTAGTACATAGTACACAGTCCCATCTTTCAAGGAGAACCTTACAAAGACACATCATCACAATGACACAGCATCCACATTATTTATTTTGGGTGATGCCGTCAGACGGGATAGGCCCCATGAGAACGAACCTCCAGCCAGAGAGCAAAACAGCAATTTCACACCCCGAGGGGTCGAGACGGGCGCGAGTCGAAAATCCATAACGTAGAGAAACGGAGGGGCGGCAGTTCGCACACCCAATAACGGAGAGCTGGCATTACACCGCGGTGCCACAAGGCGGCGCCACACCGCGTCCCCCCCCCCACACCTGGCCGAACGGACGCACGTCCGCGGCCCACCCCTGAGAATGTTATCATTCCGAGGCAGGAGCGGGTCGTCCTGTCTAGACAGGCATCGCTATGGGAACAGACGTTCCGCGATGGGACGTGGTGGGAATGACGAGGACGTCCCCTCACTTTTGCCTGAAGAGGACCTTTTTTAGATTTGCAGAATCAGGGGGCGGAGCTGCGCTCACGGACAAAAAGGGGCGAAAGTGTGGGGACACAACGTCTACTCGTTCCTTCTCGTGTTGTCCTCTAGGGGGCGCCAGAGTGGAGGAAATCCACCGGATGACCTTCCTGCCACAACCCTCGTATTTATCCGGATTCGGGGGCCGACGCTACGTGCGCTGACCGCTACGAATCGGACCCGGGCGCTGACCGCTGCGCCACCGCGCCAACCACTCCCGGACGCTGAGCTCGGCAGTTTGGGGAAGGCCCGTCGGCGTCACAGCACGCGTGAGCTTGGTGCGGCAGAACGGTCCCACACAGAACCCCGACCTCGAATCGAAACATATATTTGGGATGAATCGGAACAGCGACTGTGAGGAAATCAAGTCTCAATACTCCCAAAGACTCCCAAAGAGTTCTAGATAAAGGACCAATGGGAACATCATGAGGGCTTCAGGAGGAATTATACACCATTGTGATTTGGGCCAACAGTTTGGGGAAGGCCCCAATGTCTCCTGACACTCCGAAATCCGGCGTCAGTCTGCGAGCTGTTACAGCTGCGATGCGTACGGATGGACGCCGCCCGTGTATAGAACACGTGGCCCCGCCCCCTGGTGGAAGCGCAGCCGCCGCAGTCACGCTCTGGAACCCGATCTGATGAAACGCTAATCTATTCATTGCGCGGTCTGCGTTTAGTTAGCGCACCGCGGCGCGGACGCGCCGTCCAATTAAAACGTGTACGCCGCGGCTGCGAGACGGTCCAATGAAAAACAATAAACTGGGGGGGAGGGGGGGGTGCAGTGTGCACGGTGGGGGGCATATAAAAACGTGCCGGCGAAGCTTGCCCCGCCCCCGCCCCCCCCCACACACACACACACGCGCCGCGCTTTGATCTGCGGAGTTAACCACGGTGCAAAAAAGAAAAGTAGGACACGCCGAGCGGGGGATGAATAATGGAGGAGAACTCCGACGCGGAACGCGGGAACCCCGAGAAAACCTCCGCTCCACATCGCAGCCCAGGGTCCCGCCAAAAAACCAGAGCGCGTCCCCCCACGCCACCGCCGGACAACCGACCAGAGGACATCGACCACCATCTAACATCCAATAACAAAAAAAAAAAACCCCACAAACGACACGAACTAGAACTCCGAAGATTACAGGACTGAGTCCTTTAGAACGAGATGAGATGATGAGAGGGAGACAGGGGAGAGAGAGAGACGAGACGAAAGGAAGGAAGACAGGAAGGAGGGAGACGAGAAGGAGGGAGACAGGAAGGGGAGACACTAAAAGGAGGGAGATGAGAAGAGAGACCAGAAGGACAGACACTAAAAAGAGGGAGACGAGAAGGAGGGAGACAAGGAGAGACACTAAAATGAGGGAGACAAGAAGGAGGGAGACAAGGAGAGACACTAAAATGAGGGAGACAAGAAGGAGGGAGACAAGGAGAGACACTAAAATGAGGGAGACGAGAAGTAGAGAGAGAAGAAGGAGAGAGACAAGAAGGATGAAGACAAGGAGAGACACTAAAAAGAAGAAGACAAGAAGGAGGGAGACAAGAAGCAGGGAGACAAGGAGAGACACTAAAAGGAAGACCAGAGAGGAAGACCAGAAGGAGGGAGACAAAAAGGCGGGAGACAAGAAGGAGAGAGAGAAGGAGGAGGGAGACAAGAAGGAGAGACACTAAAAAGAGGGAGACGAAGGAGAGAGACAACAAAGACAGACCCTCAAACGAGGAAGGCAGGAAAGTGTTAATAAGCTAAATGAAGACGGAGCTGAGACACAGTTTAAGGTTTTGCAGTAGAGAGGAACATCATTCCGGCGAGGTTCCCCCGGGTTCTCAAAGCCAGAAATCCTCCTGAGGAGCAGAGACAATGAGCAGGGGCAGAGAGAGGGAACGCTCGTCAGTAATTACCCCGGTCCACCCCCCGTCCACCCCCCGTCCACCCCACCTCCACTCCCGGACAAGACATTCATTAAAGCTGCGTTAACGGAACATAAAGAACGATACAGAACACGCACAACGGAACGCCGCTCCAGGAGAACGTCCCTGAGGTGAGACGGGGACGCCGGCAACACAATCGCAGTTCTAGTTCATCTCGAGGGTGTCGGGTGGGCGTGGCCGGGGTTCTCATCCCCCCGCGTTCTAAAGAAGATGGGAACGGATCCCGAAAAACAGAACCACTCCAAGATGTGGCCATTACGGAACAACCTCGGAACGAAGGATCCTGAACGCCCCCCGCAGGCGCGGTGCGTACGTGGCGTTGCGTACGAGAGGCGGAGCCAATGGAGCCAACCCTGTCCGCGGAACCGCAAGGAACCACAGAGGAACCGCGAGGAACCGTGAGGACCGCGAGGAAACCACGAGGAACCGCGAGGAACCACAAGGAACCGTGAGGAACCGCGAGGAACCGCAGAGGAACCATGAGGAACCGCGAGGAACCGTGAGGAACCGCGAGGAACTGTGAGGAGCCGCGAGGAACCATGAGGAACCGCGAGAAACCATGAGGGACCGCGAGGAACAGTGAGGAACCGCGAGGAACCGTGAGGAACCGCGATCCGTCTTCTGGATTTAATTATGTTAACGGGTTCCGTGTTTCTTCGTTAAGTTCCATTCAGACGTCTTAATGGACGCCGTTATCGTCCGTCAGACGAACCCCTCCATCTCACCTCCCCAACGTCCGACCTATCCCGTCACTGGTGAGAACCTCCACCCACCCGATCGTCCTCCCTTCTTCTAATCTCAGCAGTTCCCATTAGGGGGCGCCACAGCGGATCACTATTCTCACATCGTCCTCCCACCCCCACCTCCACCCCCCCACCTCCACCCTCTAATGAATATCCCCCATTCCTAATCTCCTAATCTCCACCCTCCACCTCCTCCCGCCCCTGCTGCATGGTACGCGAAGGGTTCACAAACTTCTGAGCGCCTCTGTCCCTTCAGCTCGCCCTGACTCTCTTCGTTACCTAGCAACGGAGATCAAAGCTCAGCTGACCCGGCCCCACGGCGAGAACAAAGCCAACTCGGCCGTCAAGGTCGTGAGGTCGCAGATGGGCCGCGCCGCGCCGCAGTGGCAGTAAATAAACGGTCTGAACATCAACACCAGCCACCGCCGCGGAACCCCCGGGTTCTCCACCACGCACCTCCAACATCCAACTCACAAGCTGTGGGAATGCCAAACGTGCTGGGATAGGCTTCAGCACCCAGGCACCACCATGCCAGTCTCACTGCATCCACCACCCTAATGATCCCCCGCTCTGGAGAACCTACAGAACGTAAAGGACTGCGGACCCCACCTGCACCGTTAAGGAACACCGACTCCATCGTCGTTCCAGCGAGGCGGCGGGGCGACGGCCAATCAAATCACGCCGTTAAGAGAATTAAGAGTTCTGCGACCGTTTGGAACGCCGTTAACCCTCATCAGCCCCCCCCCCCTCCAACAACGGGTTCCGAGGGGGTGAGAACCCGCCCGCCGAGCGGGGTAGGTCGGACGTTGGGGAGGTCAGAAGGAGGGGGTTGGGACATGTACAGAGGAGGGAGGAGGTTAACACCGCAGTGGCGCCCCCTAATGGGAACACTGATGTCACTGTTCACTCATTCCTCCCCCCCCCCCCCCTCCACCGGGTGGCTCCTCCCACAGCCTCCTTCTCCCAATCAGAACCCCCATCTCACCTCCCCTACGTCCTACCTATCCCGTCGTTGGTGGGAAACTCCACCCACCCGATCGTCCTCCCTTCTTCTAATTTCAGCTGTTCCCATCAGGGGGCGCCACAGCGAATCACTATTCTCCATCTCACCCTGTCTCACATCCTCCCCCCCCTCACATATCCCCCATTCCTAATTGAACCCCCGGGTTCTCCACCACGCACCCCCAACATCCAACTCGCAAGCTGTGGGAATGGCAAACGTGCTGGGATAGGCTTCAGCACCCAGGCATCACCATGTCAGTGTCACTGCATCCACCACCCTAATGAGGAGGGAGGAGCTTAACACCGCAGTGGCGCTCCTAATGGGAACAGTGAGGTCACTATTCACTCCATCCTTCCTCTCCCCCCCCTCCACCAGGTGGCTCCACCCTCAGCCTCCTTTTCCCAATCAGAACCCCCATCTCACCTCCCCAACGTCCTACCTATCCCGTCACTGGTGGGATACTCCGCCCACCTGATTGTCCTCCCTTTTTGTACTTTTAGCTGTTTCCTACAGGGGGCGCCACTGCGGTCTAAACCTCCTCCCTCCTCTGTACCCACTCCATCTCACCTCCCCAACGTCCTACCTATCCCGTCACTGGTGGGATACACCGCCCACCTGATCGTCCTCCCTTCCACTTTCAGTTGTTCCCATTAGGGGGCGCCACAGCGGCCAAACCTCCTCCCTCCTCTGTACCTGTCCCAACCCCCTCCGTCTCACCTCGCCAACGTCTTAACTATCCCAAACACTAATGTGTTCTGAAAATCATCACCCGCCACCAGGTGGCTCCACCCTCAGCCTCCTTCCCCCGATCAGAACCTCCTCCGTCCTCTGTACCTGTCCCACACTCGAGGAGGAGGAGCGTTGAGGAGGCGCGTGACTCACCGAGCTGTAGAGGAAGCCCTCGCCGTTCATGCCGATGTAGAAGCCGGCCTTCACGCCCTGGATGGCCACCACCCGCAGACCGACCGGGATGAGGTTAAAGAGAGCTGCAACATCAAAGACAAAGACGTCAAGCCTAAAGACCGCGGGGGGAACCCGGAGAACCCGGAGGGAACCCACACGGACACGGGGAGAACATGCCAACTCCACCCAGATCGGGATTCGAACCTGGCTTCCCAGTGCCGAGAGATCTCTCCGCCGGGCCGCTGGAGTTTGGGTGGATCTGGGTGGAGTTTTGGCATGTTCTCCTCTCAGCGCTGAAGATTCCCGGTTCGAATCCCGAGCTGGGTGGAGTTGGCATGCGTCCGTGTGGGTTTCCTGCGGGTTCTCTGGTTTCCTCTCGCAGTCCAAAAACATGGATTCAAGGTCAGTTGAGTGTGTGTGTGTGTGAGGGATTGTGTGTCCAGTGATAGATTGCCCCCCTGTCCTGGGTGTATCTGCCCAGTGCACGAAACGTTCTCTCCTGGATGGGCATGGGGAACCCCCCCCCCACCCCTGACCCTAGTGCGAATTAATTTAAAGGAAGATAATAAAATGAATGAATTCACCTTGAATCCTTGTTTTTTTGGACTTTGTGGGAGGAAACCGGAGAACCCGGAAGACACCCCCCCCCCTACGTGTTATCCAATCAAATTTATTCCTAAAACATGTGAACGGAGCAAATCGAGCTCCTCCACCTCCCGGGGTCGGGTTCCTCCCGCACGTCTTAAAAAATCTGTCTCCTAACGACTGTAAACACACGGGGGCACCTTCGGGGGTAATTAAAAATAAATACCCAGCATCGCTCCGTGGGATCCGGGTTCTGCAGCGGGGAGACGGTTCTCACACGGAGAACGCCACGGCGCGGAGCAGAGAGGAGGAGGAGGTTTGCCAGGAATGAGTCATCCATCCTCAGAGGAGGCGCCGCCTCGAACCCGGGAGGAGCGCGCCAGACGCCCCCTCCACCATCTGCTGCAGACCCCCGGGGAGGCCTTAAGGGCGGGATTCATTAAACCCCGTTCTCCTAACGAAGAGCACGTATTCATCAAAGCTTCAACGCTAGAACAGTGGAGGGGGGGGTGGGGGGCGGTCCCAGAGGAAGGTGGGAGGGGGGGCGGTCCCAGAGGAAGGTGGGGTGGTACCAGAGGAAGGTGGGAGGGGGGGCGGTCCCAGAGGAAGGTGGGAGGGGGGGCGGACCCAGAGGAAGGTGGGGGGGGGGGGGACGGTCCCAGAGGAATATGGAAGGGGGGGGGGCGGTCCCAGAGGAAGGTGGGAGGGGGGGCGGTCCCAGAGGAAAGTGGGAGGGGGGGCGGTTCCAGAGGAAAGTGGGAGGGGGGGCGGTCCCAGAGGAAGGTGGGATGGGGGGCGGTCCCAGAGGAAAGTGGGAGGGGGGGCGGTCCCAGAGGAAAGTGGGAGGGGGGGCAGTCCCAGAGGAATATGGGAGGGGGGGGGGCGGTCCCAGAGGAAGGTGGGGTGGTACCAAAGGAAGGTGGGAGGGGGGGCAGTCCCAGAGGAAGGTGGGAGGGGGGGCGGTACCAGAGGAAGGTGGGAGGGGGGGACGGTCCCAGAGGAATATGGGAGGGGGGGGCGGACCCAGAGGAAGGTGGGAGGGGGGGACGGTCCCAGAGGAATATGGGAGGGGGGGTGGTCCCAGAGGAAAGTGGGAGGGGGGGGCGGTCCCAGAGGAAAGTGGGAGGGGGGGCGGTCCCAGAGGAAAGTAGGAGGGGGGGCGGTCCCAGAGGAAAGTGGGAGGGGGGGGGGCGGTGCCAGAGGAAGGTGGGAGGGGGGGCGGTCCCAGAGGAAGGTGGGGGGGGGCAGTCCCAGAGGAAGGTGGGAGGGGGGGGGGCGGTGCCAGAGGAAGGTGGGAGGGGGGGCGGTCATGCTAAACTACTAAGCCACCGTGCGGCGCTCCATAACCATGGTTACATAATGGACTCCCATCTTAAACTCTGATCATGTGACTTTCTGTAGAACATCAGGACCATCAGACCGTTCTTACCCGTGAGTCCACGCCCTCAGCCTATCCCGGCTCCATCACTGTGATCAGTCTCCCGGCGTGACCTCACTTCTCCTCTCTCATTGGCTCCCTGTAGCTGACCCTGATCTACAGGACGTTCTCTGGATCTGGCCCCTCGGACCTTCACTCTAGATTTTAGAACACACTCCGACTCGTACACTACGTTCTAGTGATGAACGTTGCCTGGTGGGGCAACCTCACCTCACCGTCTTCTCAACTCTTTACGTCACTGAACGTCTTTAAGAAACAACTGGAAACAGAAGTGGGCGGGGCCTGTGTTCTTCTCATTTGTGAGTCGCTTTGGATGAAAGCATCTGCTAAATGACTAAATGTCAATGTAAGCCCCGCCCTCCCCCAGTGATGTCATAGTAGTGCCGGGTACTCACTGTAGTCGCTGTTCTCGTCCTTGCTGCCATCGATGTTCCCGTCCGGCTGCATCTGCAGGTAGAACCCCTGCTGGCTGAACAGCCGGGTCACAATCCCTTTCAGCTGCGGCTCTGCTGAGACAAAACAACCAGAAATGCACGGCGGCTAGAACCCACGGCGTCCCACGGTCCATACCTGCACCGCACTCCGGTTCTGCGCGTCCGAGCTGCAGTCACACTGGCGGTCGGGCAAACTCCGTTTCCGTTTACGTACGGAGACGTACATAATGTAAACGTGGGCCGGTTAAGGAAAGCCCGAGGACCGGATGTGGCCCGGGGGCCGCAGGTCTGCCATCGGCACAAGGGTGCGGTTTGTTTCACAGGAAGCCGGATTTATATTGGACTGGAGAACGTCTGGCGGTGCCGGACCGGTCCAGATGAGTCACGTTTCGAGTACGCTGCGTCCTCATCTGCCATTCTATCAGGTCCTCCTCTCGCTATCGGAACCTAATTGTTTTTTCCGCAAAAATTTGCGGCCGGTTGGGTGGGCGTCACCTCCCGCGCCACCGCGTCCCAGTGCCGCGCTGTTGGACTGGGTTCTGGTGACGGTGTGGAGGGTTTTTAGAGGACTTCGAGGAAACAATTGGGGTCGATTTGGGTTTCGGCGAGACAGGGGGCCGTTAAGGAAAGCCCGAGGGCCGGACGTGGCCCGGGGGCCGTAGGTCTGCCATCGGCGCAAGGGTGCGGATCGTTTCACAGGAAGTCGGATTTATATTGGACTGGAGAACGTCTGGCGGTGCCGGACCGGTCCAGATGAGTCTCGTTTCAAGTACGCTGCGTCCTCATCGGCCATTCTATCAGGTTCTCCACTCGCTATCGGAACTTAATTGGCCGGTTGGATCAGCATAGCCTCCAGCGCCACCACGTCCCAGTGCCGCGCTGTTGGACTGGGTTCTGCTGACGGTGTAGAGGGTTTTCAGAGGACTTCGAGGAACCAATTGGGGTCGATTTGGGTTTCGGCGAGACAGGGGGGCAGTTAAGGAAAGCCCGAGGGCCAGATGTGGCCCGGGGGCCATAGGTCTGCCATTGGCACTCCGGTCCAGAACCCGAGTACTTGTTTTGAGTACGCTGCGTCCTCATCGGCCATCCTATCAGGTTCTCCTCCCGCTATCTAATTGTTTTTCCCTGCCAGAAAGCTCAACGGCCGGTTGGGCGGGCGTCGCCTCCCGCGCCACCGCGTCCCAGTGCCGCGCAGTTGGACTGGGTTCTGGTGACGGTGTGGAGGGTTTTTAGGGAACTTCGAGGAACCAATAGGGGTTCGATTTGGGTCTCGGCGAGACGCCAAGCCGATGAAATGGCGACTAGGTGGAACCGGTAATGTGGCAGGCGCGGCGTTCTCGAACCCGGACCCGCACTGTGACTGCAGCTTTGACAGGGGAACTCACGACGAGAGAACTCATGACAGGAGGAGGATGTGAGGAGAGTTCTGAGCTGTGGGGGTGCGACGGTCTCCCTGGGCGCTCTCGGTTGGTGGAGGTGGTGGTGGTGCGGGCCTCGTTCCGTGTCTGGTTTTTGGGGTGAGCGGCATCATGGGAGTGAGGCGAGTGAACGGGAAGCTCACAGCCTCGGCGGAACGTTCCGAGATCGGAGAAATTTGAGGAAAAAAAAAAAAAAAAAAAGTCTGGCCATTAATCAGGCGCTGGGTCTATCGGCCGGGGAGCGAGGCGTGGCAGACAGGTGGGGGCGCCATCAATCACTTCAATGAGCCCATCAGGACCGAGCGGGGGAACCGTGACTCCATAAATAACGGGACGCGCCGAGGAAATGACCCAAACGATGAGGACAATGTCGGTATATATATATATATATATGTGTGTGTGTGTGTGTGTGTATATGAGTGTGTGTGTGTGTGTGTGTGTGTGTGGTTATGTGTGTGTGTCATCTACAGTTCAGTCCATCTCCGTGGTACCCAGTGCTCTCATAACAAGAATACACATCCGGTTCGGCCGGTTCAATCTGCATTCACGTCCGGAAAACACAAACACACGGTAGGGGGGGCGGAGCCTCACCGAGCCTCGGTCCTCACAAAGGTTTCCACCTCATAAAAACCGGCGCCACCGTCACCTGGCTATTTACTCAATTATGGTAAAAAAAAAAAAAAACACTCCAGATAAACAAAAAAACACCCACCCGCACCACCACGCGAGGGTCACGGCGGCCCTGCGCCCGATCCGCCACCCTAATGACACCCGCCCAAAAAACACCCCCCACGCACGGTCCGCAGAACCCGGCGAGCGAGCGCGCCCGAGAAAGCGGCCGGCTGCGTATTGTCGTTATGAGAGCACGAGAGCGATACCGGGCGGGGGTGGGGGGGGGGTTGGGTTGGGGGGAGAGGTGGGGGGTTCATGGTCATGAGACGTCACCAAAGGTTCCACCACGACGGGTTCCCGCGCGCCGGATACAGAACGATGAGACGAGGCAGACCACATACAGATGGAGGAGGACATCCACCGGGGGTGGGGGGGGCGGAAAATATACACAAGACCACAAGACCACAGAGACCGTCCAGATGAGGGGGGGAGGGGGGGGGGCGACGAGGGGATGACGAGAGGACGAGGGGACGTGCCCTCGTCCCCCCCCCGCCCACCGCTGGAGAGAGAAACGGGTGGAGAGGCGGAGAGGACGGAGGACGGGGTACTGACCGAGCCGGACGCCCTTACGGGACACCTGCGGGGGTTTGGACGGCGCATCTTACGGGGAGAAAGAGAGACAACAGGTTTTTGGTTTTGCTTCACAAGACAACCTACTCTCTCTCTCTCTCTCGCTCACTCGCTCTCTCTCTCTCTCTCTGTCTGTCTCACACACACACACACACACACACACACAGCATCTGGACATATCACTGGACGGCGGCGGCACGCGAGAGCTCATCAATGCAACTGATTGCAAACCCCGCCCCCCCTCACTGCAGCAAGCCTCTCTCTCTCTCATTGTGTCCCTTGCTCGCTCGCTCGCCCGCTCTCTGGGATAAACGTTGATGGCTGAAGGTTTACTCTGGGGGTGCACTGCGGTGTCGCTCTCTCGGACTCGGTTCATATCGTTATGGATCCCACAGCGCGCCGTCATTTTTTCAGGTGGTCGATTGGGGGGGAGGGGGGGGGGGCGTCGCCATGCGCCACCATGGCGGCACTTCGGTTCCATCCATGCACCCTATGAGCAGAAGCATCAGGACACGCCTCTTTATCACCTCGGACCAACACGGCCGTTGGGGCCGGCATGGGCTTCCGACTGTCTGGCAACAGTTTGGGGAAGGCCCTCATCCGTAAAAAGCATGAATGGAAACCACCTCAACCCCGTCGGAAAGAACAGCGACGGAGATCGGACCAACGTCGGTGCCTGACCTCTCCTGCACGAAGAGGCAAGCGCCAGAATCCTGTAGAACGCCATGAGGGGGGGGTATTGTTAGGAGAGAAACGGCCTCCTTTTTTGTATTTCTCGCATGGCGATACATAATAGCGGCCAAATCAGCCTACGCCGTTAATTAATGGCTCTAATGAGCGAGCGCATCGATGCATAACATTAAATAAAGGGTCATAATGTATCATTACACCTGTAATGCACTTTGGCATGTTCTTCTCACTCTGATATTACGGGTTTCTCAACAGCATCTCTGTTCTGGTTCGTCTCTGACGGTGCCGGACGGGGTTGAGGTTCGGGTCAGGGTTCTACACCGAACTCACCCAGCGGTCTCCATGGAGACGGGCTTTTTTAAAGTGTCCTCACACGGTTGGACTCAGCACTCATGACTGAATGATTATTTTCAAACATCTGAGACGAACTTTGATTGATTTCGAGGCCTGTCCCGGTACTTTTGTTCACACGCTGCATGCCATGCGTCAGAACTTGGGTGGAACGTTTGATAATACGATCAGGTTCGTTATACGTTATACAAATAAAACGTTCGACTTTATGAACGAGTCGTATATTAAATCGCAGTTGCGGAACCGAACCCGAGGTCGAACCCGAGGTCGCTCGTTTACATTCTGATAAATCACATTAATCGATTACAGGAGACTCGATTATTACGAATGTTTAAAGGTAACGCTTCCTATTACGCATTATTACATGTATTAATTATTATTAGATGTATTAATTATTATTACACATTATTAGATGTATTAATTATTATTATGCATTATTACACGTATTAATTATTGTTACACATTATTAGATGTATTAATTATTATTATGCATTATTAGATGTATTAATAGTTATTACGCATTATTACACATATTATTATGCATTATTAGATGTATTAATTATTATCATGCATTATTACATGTATTAATTATTATTTTGCATTATTAGATGTATTAATAGTTATTATGCATTATTACACATATTAATTATTATGCATTATTAGATGTATTAATTATTTTTATGCATTATTAGATGTATTAATTATTATTATGCATTATTAGATGTATTAATTATTATTATGCATTATTACATGTATTGATAGAAATCCTAAACGTAGCGGATTATTGTGGATTAATAATTAAGTGTGCGTGTGTGAGGTGTGTGTGAGGCGTGCGTGAGGCGTGCGTGAGGCGTGTGTGAGGCGTGCGTGAGGCGTGTGTGAGGCGTGTGTGAGGCGTGTGTGTGAGGTATCGTATTATTTCTTTTCCCTCCCTCTCTCTCCTCGCGTCTCCCCACCTGGCTCCTCTCCCTGCCGTTCCGAGCGGGGGGCGCCGGCGGCGGGGCGAGTCGGGGCGGAGGGGTATGCAGCTGTTCAGCGGGAGGGACGGCGGGAAGGCGCCCGCACGCGCTCCTGCTCAGCCAGATGTCATCGTCTGGACGGAGACGCGGTTCGAGGCGGCGCGTGCGGTCACAGCTCTGTGGCACGTGGAGGGAGGAGGAGGAGGAGGGGGGGCGGGTGGAGAGGTGAATCTACGCGGTCCCGGCGCGGTGCGTTCCGGCGTTCCAGGCGCGGCGTCCAGCCGGCGGTGAGCGCGCGAATCCCGGTGTCTCTGGTCCGGCGGCTACATCCCACGAGGACGTCGAGCCGCGTCCACGTCCACCGAGCGGCGCAAACGAAAGAGGACACGGTCTGGAGAACCGATGATGGTGGAGAACGTGCTCGCTCCACAGGTCTGCTCTGTTCTCCTGCACGGTAACAGTGGAGACGTCGGGGCTTCCACTCTCTCTCTCTCTCTCACTCTCTCTCTCTCCCTCTCTTTCTCTCTCTCTCACTCTCTCTCTCTCCCTCTCTTTCTCTCTCTCTCACTCTCTCTCTCTCCCTCTCTTTGTCTCTCTATGTCTCTCGCTCTCTCTCTCTCTCTGTCTCTCACTCTCTCTGTCTCTCACTCTCTTTCTCTTTCTATGTCTCTCTCTCTCTCCCTCTCTTTCTCTCTCTCTCTCTCTGTCTCTCTCACTCGCTCTCTCTCTCGCTCTCTCTGTCTCTCTCTCTCTCTCTCACTCTCTCTTGCTCTCTCTCTCTCTCTCGCTCTCACTCGCTCTCTCTCGTGCCCGCGCCAGACGGGCGAGCGATTCCACGACGCCTCTCACTCTCCCTTACGCAAGCATACGTGATCCAGATTCGGATGAGCACTAAACACAACGCCGCCGGAGAGGCTGCCAGTCGCTGAAGGCACGCGTTCCATGACGTCCAATTACCACAGATAATTAATAATATAATAATCCATGCACGGTGGACCTCACGCCTACGATTCTGCACAAACAGTTTGGGGAAGGCCGCTCTCTGTTGGTACTCTGCATCGTAGAGGCATGATGGATAAGAACGGGACATAACAGTGTGTCATTAACATGCAGATCAAACATGAAGGTGTCCCAATACTTTTGTTCATATATATATATATATATATATATACACACACACACAAATATATGTATATTCAAGGGTTCATTATATATATATATATATATATATATTATATATATATCCCCGATGTATGTGTGTGTGTGTGTATATATATATATATATATATATTATATATATATATATCCCACAACAGTATATATATAACATAGGCGATCACGGTGGCTTAGTGGTTTAGCATGTTCCTCAACTCACTCAGCACTAGGGATTCCCAGTTCGAATCCCATCTGGGAGTTTCCATGTTCTCTCCCGTGTCTGCGTGGGTGTTTCCTCCGGTTCTCCGAGTTTCCTCCCACATATCCAAAAACTGATGGATCAAGTCATTGAATTCTCAAAATTGCCCCATAGTAGAGTGTGTGTGTGTGTGAGTGAGTGTGTGCCAAGCGATGGATTGGCGCCCCTGTCCTGGGTGTATCTGCCCCCGCCCCGAAACGTTCTCCCCTGGAACCCATCGGCATGGGAACCCCACCGGGAGGCCCGCGCCACCCTAAATAGAGGATAAAAGCGGGAGATAATAAATGAATATATATATATATATAAGATGCTCCATTAGATGTGATTATAAACAAAAAGGCAAATAAAAGTGTATAAAACGCTCAGTAGAGATTCAACTAAAAACACTTACGTTTAGTTTAATCTCCGCTGCACTTATTATATATTTTGATTTGCATCGGAACGCCGACACATTTCATCTGCCGGAACCTTAACGACGCACTGCCGCTCTGTCATAACACATAAGATATAATCATATACAGTGCATTATATAACCCAGAGGGGCGAGCGAGAGAGAGAGAGAGAGAGAGAGAGCGCGCAGGACGGAGCGAGCGAGCGGAGAACAAAAGGTTAATAGACCTGCGCCGGCTCTAATGAATTGTTCTGAGCTGTGGTCCATCATGGAGCGGCGAGGTTCTCCAACGGCGGGACGTCCATTAATAACGCGCTGACATCGCCGCGTCCGTCCATCCAATCATCATGTAAATCATTCCGCACGGCGTAAACAAGCGCCCGCTTATTAATCACCCCCGGCTCCGGCCGTTAATTAGACGAGACCCCGATTCATCCGTCCACTTCGGAACGTTGGATGGAGGACGTGCACGCGCCGATCAGAGACAGGACCGTTCGTCTCAGGCCGATTAATCCATCCACCCCCTGCACTAACGAAATATGATTGGGCGGATCGTTTAATCACCCGACCCTCATTTTTTAAAGTGCCCCCTGTGGACCAAAGCATTGGGACACGCCCTCCTAATCACGGAACGCATGCCGCCGGCTTTTCGGTGACAGTTTAGGGAAGGCCCGTTCAGGTCTCAAAACGTCTATGAAGCAAGCAGGAGCCTGACGGACTCACACGGAGCACTAACCACCAATGAAACAAGCGCTTTCGGGATGAATCGGAACCGCGATTGTGAACCGAACACCCTCACTCAACCCTCACTCAACCCTCACTCAACTCGACCATTTAAAAAAAAATGATAAAAAGTGTTACACCGATCCAAATACACTAAAGTAACTCCGAACATGGGGTGGCTTAGTGGCTTAGTGATTTAGCATGTTCTCCTCTCAGCACTAGGGATTCCCGGTTCGAATCCCCATCTGGGTGGAGTTTCCATGTTCTCCCCGTGTCCGCGTGGGTTTCCTCCGGTTTCTCCGGTTTCCTCCCACAGTCCAAAAACATGGATGAAGTCAATTGAGTTCTCCAAATTGCCCCATATAGAGTGTGTCTGTGTGAGTGAGTGAGTGAGTGTCCAGCAATAGATTGCCCCCCTGTCCTGGGTGTATCTGCCCAGCGCTCAAAACGTTCTCCCCTGGATGGGCATGGGGAACCCCCCCCCCAACCCTAATTATAGGATAAAGTGGAACATAATGAATGAATGAATGAATTCCGAACATGCTGCACCGACCATGCGGAAACACTAGGAGGAGCTCCATGTATGTTACCTGAATCCAAGCAAACACTGGATTGGGAAAACAGAGACCACCTCCAACACTTTCACCACCTTCACCATTTTACCATCACTTTCACCACCACCATCTCCACTTCGACCTTCACCTCCACCACCTCTACCACCACTTTTACCATCTCCACCTTCCACCACCACCTTCACCATCACAACAACAACAAATATATATATATATTCATTCATTCATTATCTCCCGCTTTATCCTCTATTAGGGTCGCGGTGGGGTTCCCCATGCCCATCCAGGGGAGAACGTCCCGGGCGCCGGGCAGACACACCCAGGACAGGGCGCCAATCCATCGCTGGGTACACACTCACATACACTCTATATGGGGCAATTTAGAGAACTCAATTAACTTGATCCATGTTTTTGGACTGTGGGAGGAAACCAGAGAACCCGGAGGAAACCCACGCAGACACAGGGAGAACATGGAAACTCCACCCAGATGGGGATTCGAACCGTGAATCCCTAGCGCTGAGAGGCGAACATGCTAACCACTAAGCCACCGTGCCGCCTTATATATACATATATATATATGTATGTATGTATATTAGTTGCCTTATAGTAAGAAGGTCCTGGGTTCGAGTCCCAGGTTTCCTGAAGTTGGTATGTTCTTCCCAGACGCATGCAAGTCAATTGAATGTTCTACATGAAAGAGTTACACTGATCCAAATACACTGAAATAACTCCGAACATGCTGCACCGACCATGCGGAAACACTAGGGGGAGCCCCGTGTCTTTAACACTGGATCAGGAAAACGGAGACGACGTGTCGGACGTGTGGCTCACGGCACTCCGCCGTCATGCCGAATCGTCATTGCGCCACCGTGTGTTCAAACCGACACACGCACCCTGTAATGTCCCAGCACTGAGCGCCCGGCGGCACCAGCACCGGGCCCTTGATGAGCGCCTGCACCTATGTCACTGGTGGAACTTAACGTAACGTTGCACCCCCCCCCCCAAATCAGGTCACATGACGGCCACGCGTGCCGGCGGGCTGAGCGTAACGTGATGCGCGCGGACGGCGCGCGGCATTATCCAGATTGCCGTGGTGCTGCAGTGCGTGCCGTGGAGCGGGTGGAGGAGTCGTTCATCACGCCCCGCGTTCCTGCGCCTCCCCATTTGCTAAGTGCACTGCATGATGGGTGTACGGTTGCCTGCGGCGCTATAGGGGGGCAGGGGGGGGGGGGTTCGTGTTCCCATACGGGGGCAACACACAAAGCCCTGCGCGAGTGCTGACACGGCGTGGGCGAGTCACGCGGCTCCACCATGAAACGCATTAAAGATTCACGCTGCCAGCAGGGGGCGAGGGGGGAGGGGGGGGGGGCGTCCCCTTTAATACAGCGCTGAGCCTCGGCGTCGCGGGCTGCTTTCACACCACCGCGCACTGTCTGCTCACATCTGCACGCCCTGCATGTGACGCCTCCACACTGAGGCCGTCAGCATCCTCCACCTAATCCCGCCGGACAGGGGCGGGTGGAGCGAGTGACCGGAGAACCCGGCAGGGATGGAACGCTCCTCATGTGCCGAGAGGTACAACGTATGGATCAGGGTTTAACGTAAAGTCACCTTTAATGTGTAGCTACAACCACCACCCTCACCACATCCACCTCCATCACCACCTTAATCACCACCACCACCCTCACCACATCCACCTTAATCACCACCACCACCCTCACTACATCCACCACTACCACTTTCACCACCTTCACCAACACCTCAAACATTTTCACCACCATCACCTCCACCAACACCTCCAACACTACCACTTCCAGCACCATCACCTCCACCAAAACCTCCACCACAACCACCTTCACCACTTTCATCTACTCCACCAACATCTCCGCCACCTTCACCATTTTACCACCACTTTCACCTTGACCACCACCTCCTCCACCTCTTCCATCACCTCCACCACCAATTTTACCATCTCTTTTACCAGCTCCACCTTTCACCACCACCATCACAAAAAAAAAAATATATATATAATATATTATATATATATAAAGACTATATATATTTTTTTTTTTTTTTTTTTTTTTTTAGTTGCCTTATAGTAAGAAGGTCCTGGGTTCGATTCCCAGGTTTCCTGAAGTTGGCATGTTCTTCCCAGACGCATGTACGTCAATTGAATGTTCTACATCAACACCCCCCCCCCCCCCCACGGTGTGAATGTGTTCGTCTGTCCTGTGATGCCCTGGTGATCTGAACTAATGACTAACATTTTCGCGCCTTTTTACTGAGGGGGTTGTTGTTGGGTACCGACTTAGATTAATAAACGTATAGAAAAAACGTGAGCGTCCGCAGTCTGCCATCTGGTGGAGCCACCACGCAATGACACCTCATAAAGAATCCATCATCTCTCTGTTTCATCTCATTTCATTTTAAATATATCGATGTCAAAAGTATTGGGACCCCCCCCCCCTCATACCTTCTACGACAGCATCCACTCCTCTGGAAGGGCTTTGTGAGGTAACACATTGTTGGGGGAGGGGGGGGGGAGACCTGCCTCACAATCTCTGTTCTGATTCACTCCAAAGTTTAAAGAGGGAGGAGGTCGCGACTCAAGTTCTTTCCGCTGTGGCTTGAGACTGAATGACGTCACAGGCACTCAGTAATTAGGAGGTGTGTCCTCATACTTTTGGCTCTGATGGGGATTTATCTGCATTTGGTCAAAAAAATAAAATAAAGTTCTGCTCCAAACTTTTACTTTAATAAAAACACACGATGAGAAGCCGCTTCAGGATGGAGTAACACTGCCCTCTGGTGGCGACGACACGTAACGACACCAGTCTAAGGATTCATCATCTCTCCGTTTGATTGTTTCCTCCGTTTTAAATGACAAACAGACAGAACCGTCTCCACTCCTCTGGACTCGCGCTCGTGTGCACTGTGGGGTTAGAAAAGGGCCTTCCCCAAAGTGTTTACGCAAAGTCGGACGCATACAGTTGTCCAAATGCATCTGTGAAAGAACAGAATGCTTGTTTTTTGTTTGTTTTTTGTCGCCACCTGGTGACTACACACGCAAACTGCAGCTTCCCACAGTGCCGACGAGTGAACCGGATACCTCACAGAGAGTCGAGTTACAAACGATTCAGTGCTCAAACTCGCAATACAGTGATCACGTGGAGCAGTGAGCGGCCTTGATGAAGGTGGATTCAGGGTTTAAACCCAACACTCCACCCAGTTCACCCAACACCCTACCAAACTCCCGTCCCAACACTCCACCCAACACCCGTCCCACCACCCTACCAAACTCCCGTCCCAACACCCGTCCCACCACCCTACCAAACTCCCGTCCCAACACTCCACCCAACACACGACCCACCACCCTACCAATCTCTCGTCCCAACACTCCACCCAACACCCTACCAAACTCCCGTCCCACCACCCTACCAAACTCCCGTCCCAACACTCCACCCAACTCCAGACCCACCACCCTACCAAGCACCTGACCCAACACCCCACCCAACTCCAGAACCAGCACCCTACCAAGCACCTAAACCACCACCCTACCAAGTGCCTGACCCAACACCCGATTCAGCACTCCACCCAACATCCGAGCCATTGCCTTACCCAACACCTCACTGAACACCCCATCCATTACTTTAGCCAACACCTCACCCAACCCCGACCCAACGCCCCACCCAACATCTGACCCATTACCTTACCCAACACCCCACCCAACTCCAGACAAAGCACCCTACCAAGGACCTGACCCAACACCCAATCCAGCACCTCACCCAACATCCAAGCCATTACCTTACCCAACACCTCACCCAACACCCCACCCAACACGTTACTCAACACCCGACCCTCCACCCTACACTACAAATATGCTCATTCATGCCCAAATTCATTAAGCCTATCCCAGCACTCCGGTGAAAGACACATTTGCACAAGGATGCAGTTCAGTCACTTTTATCCCGGTGGGAAGAAACCCGTGCTCCACGGGGAGAACATGCAAACTCCACACTGACCCGACCTCGCCCCCCCCCCCACTCTGCTTTCGAACCGCGTTCACACAACACAGCACCAACTCATCATCACGTGGGACGAGATGACTGTGTACATCGGGATTCTGATTCGTCCCAAGACACAGATTCAAACGAGAGACCAAATCTATTTATAGAGGACATGTCCACACACACACACACACACACACACACACACACACACACACACACACACACAGTGTCTCCGGAACAGCTCTCATCTCGCCTGGCCTCGTTTAAATCTCTAATTTTGTCGCTGATTCGAACCGCCGTCACGTCTCGCAGCGACGCGGACGAGGCCGGCGCCGAAACGCATCATCAGCACAACGGACGCGGAACGGACGCGGAACCAACACCGAAAACACACCGCGGGTCACGCAGCGGACCGGGCGGCGTGTCCATCAAACGTTTCACATTAGAAGTCCTTCCAGTGGGGGGGCGCTCTTTACATATTTCCTCATCAGCGGAACGTTAAAGTGGGTTCTAACCGCGTGGGCGTCATTAGGGTGGTGCATCATCCTCAGTACTGCAGTGACTCTGACATGGTGGTGCGTAAAATAACGTAACACGAAATAAACAATCTACGGTTCCGAGGTTCCGGTGGAAAAACTGGAGAACAGCCCAAACTCCCCGAATTAAAAAAAAACAACCAATCACGGACGATTTAAAGAGTTCGGATGGGAGCCACTGTCCGGCGTGCTGGAGGCGCTGTCCGTGTGAGGGAGGTGCTGAATTCTTAAAGCGACCTCTCTCCGGAGAACGAGGTCCGCTTTTAGAACCTCATTTCACCTTAAAAGAACGGCGGGACGGTCGGACCGCCGCGGCCTGCGTGCTTTCTGTTTCCGGGAATGATAAGCAAACGTCCTTGACACGGGGGGGAGGGGGGGGGTTTGGATGTGTGTGTGTGTGGGGGGGGGCGGTTAGGTGAGGATAAAACATCATTCTGAATTACTGCAATGGGGCAATCGAACCACTTGAGACCAGACGGCACGAGAGAAAAAAAAGGCCCAGGCGACGTCCCCCCCCCCCAAAAATAAATAAATAAATAAATAAATAAAAATAAAACACTGATCTGAATGCGGGGGTTCTCACTTTGAAGAGCGCCACCCAAAGGAGCTCCATGGCATGTGCAAAAGAAGGAACCTCCAGGGTAAGGTTCTCAGGCAGGGAATTCCGGAACGGGCTTGTGGAAATAATAACGGCCCGCTCGCCCCGAAGAGGGTGGGACGCCGATGTCGGACGGGAGAACCCGAGTCCGGCCGGCCCGGGTGGTGTCATAAGAGTCCGGGTCATCCCTTTAAACCAATCGGGGCCTTCCCCAAACTGTTCGGAGTCCAGAATCAATCAGCAGGACTGAATCAAGCACCCCCGTTCCGTTTGTCCTGGTCCTTCTGTCCTCGCAGAGTACGATGGAAGTGTGCTGAGAAGGTGGAGGGGATGCTGTAGGCCCGAGTCAGCGTTCTGCGCCGGGTACGGACGGCCCCTCGGGTACGGTCCCCCACGTCACTCCATCAGCGGGTTAAACACCGGACGAGCTACGGGGAGACGAGCGCGGGGAGACGGGACGCCTCGTACCTGATCCACACCCGTCATCGGGGCGGAGCAAAGGGTGGTGGAGGCGCTAACGTCAGGAGAGGTGAAGACATGAAGGCGGGTGAGGGGGTGAGGGGGTGGAGGACGCGAGAGAGATGGAGAACTGAAGGTACAGACAGTCGACAGTGTGTGTGTGTGTGTGTGTGTGTGTGTGCGGTGTGGGTTCCCCATGTCCCATCCAGGGGAGAACGTTTTCGTGCGCTGGGCAGATACACCCGGGACAGGATGCCAATCTTTGCCCGGGCACACTCACTCACACACATGTTCTATATGGGGCAATTTGGGGCATTCAGTTCACCTTGAATCCACGTTCTTTCCGGACCGCGGGAGGAAACCGGAGAACCCGGGAGGAAACGCACGCGGACACGGGGAGGACATGGAAACTTCGGCCCGGATCGGGAGGAGGAGAACATGCCAAACACCACGTCGCCAAACTAAGAGCCATGGGGCATCAAAGCACGAGGTGAAGGAAGAGACGGTGGACCCTCGCCGGCCACTTTATTAGGTTCTCTCAGCCTTCGCTTAACAGATCCACTTTGGTATGTTCTCCATAGTGATCAGGACCACGGACAGAGCGGGTGGAATAAGGTTCCATGGTTCTAGGTGGATGGTTCTCGGTACCGCCGTCACACTGACGTGGTGGTGCAGGTGTGTGTGTGTGTGTGTGTGTGTGTGTGTGTGTGTGTTGGAGTTTAAACCTCACTGTACATTCTGTTACACCCCCCCCCCCCCACCGCTCCACCTTGTGGACGCAGACGCAGGACGAGGAGAGGGAGGCAGAACCAAGAACGTGAGGACGGTGATCGAGGACATCCAGAGCGACCCCCTGTCTCTGATCCCACATCCACAAGGTGGCGCAGTCAGGCGGAGGAGGAGTGCACGGTGAGTGAATACAACGCCAACACGTCAGTGTGACCGCGGAACCGAGGACCATCCACCACCCCGAACATCGGAGAACATACCAAAGCGCGGCCCTCTCGTGCCGTTCAGGACGCTCAGGACCGTGGACGGGGCAGGTGTGATGGGGGTGGTGGATGGTTCTCAGTGCCGCGGTCTCACTGATCACACCTGCTCTGTCCATGGTCCCGGGCATCGGAGAACATACCAAAGCGCGCCACAGCCACAACTCAGAACTAGTGGGTTCCACGGGGCCTTTGGATGAAGCCAACGAGTTCTCCACGAGAAGACGAACCACCGGAGAACCCGCGGAACCCCACCGGAGAACCCACGGAACCCCCACTGGAGAACCCGCGGAACCCCCACCGTAGAACCCACGGAACCCCCACCAGAGAACCCACAGAACCCCCACCGGAGAACCCACAGAACCCCACCGGAGAACCCACAGAACCCCACCGGAGAACCCACGGAACCCCCACCGGAGAACCCGCAGAACCCCCACCGGAGAACCCGCGTACCCACCGTACTCACTATACACAGACCTTTGTTGGACGTGAGCGTGTGTAACGGCCGGGGGGTTTAAGGAAACCTCTTTAGAACCCCAAGTGAACGTCTTCAAGAAGTGACCTACACCTGTTCTCCACCCCGGACGGCACGGCGGCTTGGTGGTTTGGCATGTTCTCCTCTCAGCGCTGGGGGATTCCCGGTTTGAATCCCCATCTGGGTGGCGTCTCCGTGTTCTCCCCCGCGTCCGCATGGACTTCCTCCGGGTTCTCCGGGTTTTTCCTCCCGCAGTCCAAAAAAAAAAACGTGGATTCAAGGTCAATCGAGTTCTCCAAATTGCCCCATAGAGAGTGTGAGTGAGCGTGTGCCCAGCGAAAGATCGGCGCCCTGTCCCGGGTGTACCTGCCCAGCGCCCGAAAACGTTCTGCCCTGGATGGGCATGAGGAACCTAACTTCCCCCCCCCCCCCCCCCCCCCCCCCCCCCCCCCGCGACCCTAGTAGAGGATAAAGCGGAAAATAATGGATGGATGTTCCTTCATCCCTGAGGTTGGATATAAAACACAGCGTGTATGCAGATCTGTGTGTGTGTGTGTGTGTGTGTGTGTGTGTGTGTGTGTGTGTGTGTGTGTGTGTGTGTGTGTGCGTGCGTGTGCGCGCGCGCGCGCGTCTCACCGCTGCTGGTGGTCGGTGTCGCCTCCGCGCGCTCTCCGCAGAGACACTGCAGCATATGCGCTCCTTTCTTCAGGAATCGCCCCAGAATCCTCATCGGTCTCGCGCGCGTGCGGCCCCCTCTCTTTGATGTCCCGGTGGCCACGCGCGCGCAACAATGCAACACACGGCGCGGGCCGGCACACGCGCGCGCGCACGCACACACGCGCGCACGCACACACGCGCGGAGCCGCTCGCGGGACCCTCAGTGCGTAAACAGCCGGAGGAGCGTCCACGACCGAGACATGCCGACGGAACAGCGTCCGCCGCTCCGCCACTCCGTCCTCCCCCCCCGCCCACGTCCCACAGTCCCACAGTCCCACGTCCCACGCCGCGGGGTCACTCGCCCTTCGCGCGTCAGCCGCGGCCGGATGCGCCAGGACGGCTCGGTAGCGCGCGCCCGCCGGTCCCCATCCCGCCGCCTCGTCGGTGAGCGCAGGCCAGGCGCGCAGGCGCGGAGCCGCAGGGCCGGGGGTGCGTGTGCGACAGGCGGGGCGGGAGTGCGCCTGCGTTCGGTGACGTCACACGCAGCCCGCATTTTAAAAAAAGACGGGGCGCCCAAAAAAAAAAAAAAAAAAAAAAAAAAAAAACCCGAAACAGCCGCGGGTTCGAATCTCTGCGCATCATAGACAACATGGTCCAGAAATCTCGTCTTTTTAATACGTCACCAACGTGCCAATACGAGCCCCGCCCCCAATCCTGCTCCGGCTACATCAATTAATTAATTATGGACTAATACATCTATATAAGAGCTTTCATCTCCATACTCTATAAAGACACTAAAGATCACGTGTGCAACGTAATCAGCATTAAACATGGACAGAAGGAGGGGGAGGTGTAGGCTGTGGTAAGGGGAGGACATGCTGGTTGTTGGGGCGATGGAGGAGGAAATGTGGGACATGAGGAGAATAATGAGGAATGAATTGGTGGCTTAGTGGTTAGCACGTTGGTTCCCGGTTCGAATCACAATCTGGGTGGAGTTTGCATGTTCTCCCCGTGTCCGCGTGGGTCTCCTCCGGGTTCTCCGGTTTCCTCCCACAGTCCAAAAACACGGATCAAGTCAACTGAGTTCTCCAAATTGCCCCATCACAATCTGGGTGGAGTTTGCATGTTCTCCCCGTGTCCGCGTGGGTCTCCTTCGGGTTCTCCGGTTTCCTCCCACAGTCCAAAAACACGGATCAAGTCAACTGAGTTCTCCAAATTGCCCCATATAGAATGTGTGTGTGTGTGAGTGAGTGTGTGCCCAGTGATAGATTGGCGTCCTGTCCTGGGTGTATCTGCCCAGCGCCCGAAACGTTCTCCCCTGGATGGGCATGGGCATGGGCAGGGCATGGCCCTCCCCCCCCTGACCCTAATAGAGGATAAGTGGAAGATAATGGATGGACGGATTGTATATGTTGCCTACAGTGCTCACACACAGAGGAGTGTGTCCTCCACATTTAACCCACCATGCACACACATACACACACACACACACACACACACACACACATACACACACACACACACACACACACACTAAATGAAGTATGCCCACGGCACCCAAAGAGCAATTGAGGTTGGATGCCTTGTGCAAGTAAGTAGTTGGTGGGACTGGGAATCGAACCTGGGACCTGGGGTCGCAAGGTTCCTTAACCCCCAAACCTACGACTGTCCTGTAGTGACCCCTACCGGAAACAACCAGCAGACATAAATTGGAAAACCTGCATTAAAACAGAACAAAAATCCAACGCTTAGTGACGTCACTAGATGCCTTCTGTAGTGGACCACGTTTCCGACGCAAAGTGACTTCACAAAAACAGAGAACATACCAAAGCCTTCTTTATTCTAAAATCCACGTGGCCTGTGTGGTTGCATTTTGGCATGCAAAGGGAGAACATGCTAAATACCATTCCGTTCTAAAAAACCCATTAAAAAGCTTTCGGTAGTTGTTTTGCTTCCGTCGTGCGTTCACTTATATTTACATAACTCTGGACTTGACGTCATCGCGATACACGTCATTCAAGACGTGTGATTTGTGACGTAAACTATAACAAAATGTTCCAAAAGTCTTTTAGCGTTTATATCTGCTTTGAAGTTCAATGTTCGAACACGAGAGGGCGCTGCGGGATTATTATAAGTTTTTAATCCTCATAAATTCTGATCAAACATTTTTTATTACATCCTCTTCTAATTTGCCCCCCCCCCCCCCCACACACACACACCACACCCGGAGCCCTTACATCCCAAAGAGTTTAATTGAATTTTTATTAATTTAATTATTAAGAGTCGTGTCCTAATCTATAGTTATTTAGACATTAACACTTTTTATTTAGGCTTGATCTTTTATTTAATAATAATAATAATAATAATAATAATAATACATCCATTATCTTCCGCTTTATCCTCTATTAGGGTCGTGGGGGGGGGTTCCCCATGCCCATCCAGGGGAGAACGTTTCGGGCGCTGGGCAGATAGACCCAGGACAGGGGGGCAATCTATCACTGGACACACACTCACTCACACACACACACACTCTATATGGGACAATTTGGAGAACTCAATCGACCTTGATCCATGTTTTTGGACTGTGGGAGGAAACCGGAGAACCCGGAGGAAACTCACGCGGACAAGGGGAGAACATGGAAACTCCACCCAGATGGGGATTCGAAACCGGGAATCACTAGGGCTGAGAGGAGAACGTGCTAAACCACTAAGCCACTGTGCCGCCCAATAATAATAATAATAATAATAATAATAATAATAATAATTAAGGGGCGGCACGGTGGCTTAGTGGTTAGCACGTTCTCCTCTCAGCACTAGGGATTCCCGGTTCGAATCCCCATCTGGGTGGAGTTTCCATGTTCTCCCCGTGTCCGCGTGGGTTTCCTCCGGGTTCTCCGGTTTCCTCCCACAGTCCAAAAACATGGATCAATTCAATTGAATTCTCAAAATTGCCCCATATAGAGTGTGTCTGTGTGAGTGAGTGTGTGTCCAGTGATAGATTGCCCCCCTGTCCTGGGTGTATCTGCCCAGCGCCCGAGACGTTCTCCCCTGGGTGGGCATAGAGGATAAAGCGGAAGATAATGAATGAATGAATAATAATGAAATAAATTATTAATAATAATAATAATAATAGGAACATCATTTAAATGGTTTATATTATTTAATCCTGTGTAATTGATCACATTCAGATATTAGTTGAATAATTAACATGTTTTTATTTCCACAGCGTCCTCATATCTTTATTTGATCTTTATTTGCATCTCCGTCGACGCTGCAGTCGGAGGTAAAGCTCGCGGGACCGAGGCCGGTGCTGATGCAGCGTTTTCGGGGGCCCGCCGTCACGCTGACTGTGCAGAAATCCACTCTGACCTTTCGGCTGCGTGTGAACGGAACCCGAGCAGAACTCCCAAACGACTGAGTCAGGAGAGGGTTAAAGGGTTCTGCGGTCATCCATCAGAAACCCCACCCCACCCCACCCCACCCCACCCAACCCGGGGTTCGGGCACCGGGTGACGGATAAGCTGGCTGCTGCGCCGCTCTGCGCCACCCAAACACAACACCAACAGAGAGCGAGAACAACGATGCACCGCCTGAAACTGCACATTCTGTGTGTGTGTGTGTGTGTGTGTGTGTGTGTGTGTGTGTGTGTGTGTGTGTGTGGAATGTTGGGCCGAGCAGAGGACAGGTGCAGGTTCAGGTAGAGGGCAGGTGGAGCGGGGTATTAGGTGGAGGATCGTATCCTGCCCACTAAGCAAAGTCTCTGCATCTCTCATAACAACATGCTGAGTCCGGAGCCCGTGCACCGGAAAGGGGGAGGAGCTTAACGGAAACGATACGCCACAGAGGCCGACGTGCGCCGCAGGGTTCCGGTTAAAGGAACGTCCCCGAGGACAAGAGACGAGCCAAAGGACGAGAACTCTTCACTGAATCACTGAGTCCTGGTCTTATCCCTGCGGACAGTTTGGGGAAGGCCCGAATCCTCGAGCTCACACAGCATTACACACCTTCACACACCTTCACACACGTCTGTTGTCTGTGTGTATGCAGTGTGTGGGTCTGTAGTTTGTGTGTAGACAGTGTGGGTCTGTAGTTTGTGTTTATGCAGTGTGTGTGTCTGTAGTTGGTGTGTATGTAGTTTGTTTGTAGTCAGTATATGTCTGTAGTTTGTTTGTAGTCAGTGTGTGTCTGTAGTTTGTGTGTAGGCAGTGTGTGTGTCTGTAGTTTGTGTGTATGCAGTGTGTGTCTGTAGTTTGTGTGTATGTAGTTTGTTTGTAGTCAGTGTATGTCTGTAGTTTGTTTGTAGTCAGTGTGTGTCTGTAGTTTGTGTGTAGGCAGTGTGTGTGTCTGTAGTTTGTGTGTAGGCAGTGTGTGTGTCTGTAGTTTGTGTGTATGCAGTGTGTCTGTAGTTTGTTTGTATGCAGTGTGTGTGTCTGTAGTTTGTGTGTAGGCAGTGTGTGTGTCTGTAGTTTGTGTGTAGACAGTGTGGGTCTGTAGTTTGTGTTTATGCAGTGTGTGTGTCTGTAGTTGGTGTGTATGTAGTTTGTTTGTAGTCAGTATATGTCTGTAGTTTGTTTGTAGTCAGTGTGTGTCTGTAGTTTGTGTGTAGGCAGTGTGTGTGTCTGTAGTTTGTGTGTATGCAGTGTGTGTCTGTAGTTTGTGTGTATGTAGTTTGTTTGTAGTCAGTGTGTGTCTGTAGTTTGTGAGTATGCAGTGTGTGTGTCTGTAGTTTGTGTGTAGGCAGTGTGTGTGTCTGTAGTTTGTGTGTAGGCAGTGTGTGTCTGTAGTTTGTGTGTAGGCAGTGTGTGTATCTGTAGTTTGTGTGTATGCAGTGTGTCTGTAGTTTGTTTGTATGCAGTGTGTGTGTCTGTAGTTTGTGTGTAGGCAGTGTGTGTGTCTGTAGTTTGTGTGTAGGCAGTGTGTCTGTAGTTTGTTTGTATGCAGTGTGTGTGTAGGCAGTGTGTCTGTAGTTTGTTTGTATGCAGTGTGTGTGTAGGCAGTGTGTGTCTAGTTTGTTTGTATGCAGTGTGTGTCTGTAGTTTGTGTGTATTTGTATTTGTGTGTCTGTAGTTTGTGTGTATGCAGTGTGTGTGTCTGTAGTTTGTGTGTATTTGTATTTGTGTGTCTGTAGTTTGTGTGTATGCAGTGTGTGTGTCTGTAGTTTGTGTGTATTTGTATTTGTGTGTCTGTAGTTTGTGTGTATGCAGTGTGTGTGTATGCAGTGTGTGTGTCTGTAGTTTGTGTGTATTTGTATTTGTGTGTCTGTAGTTTGTGTGTATGCAGTGTGTGTGTGTGCAGTGTGTGTGTCTGTAGTTTGTGTGTATTTGTATTTGTGTGTCTGTAGTTTGTGTGTATGCAGTGTGTGTGTATGCAGTGTGTGTGTCTGTAGTTTGTGTATTTGTATTTGTGTGTCTGTAGTTTGTGTGTATGCAGTGTGTGTGTATGCAGTGTGTGTGTCTGTAGTTTGTGTGTATTTGTATTTGTGTGTCTGTAGTTTGTATATTTAGAACCCGGTTTGGTTTCAGGATCAGATTCATTATTTCATCCTGTGTCTCAGTGAAGCTTTAGTTACAGCTCCGGTCTCTGTTCTCTGTTCCGTGTTCCGTGTTCTGTGTTCTGTGTTCCGTGTTCCGTGTTCCGTATTCTCTGTTCCGTGTTCCGTGTTCTAATGTAAGACGCAGCAGATGATTAACATTAATTATTAATTAAATACTGAATACAGAATGTTCGGCTCGTGGTTTAAACTGAATGTTTTAAGGTGACGGCCGTGGGGCCCTTCTGACTGAGACACGGCCCCTGAGGGCCCGCTGAGGACAGACGTGGCCCTCACAGGAAACATTCATATATATACACACACACACATATGATTGTGTGTTTGGATGTGCATGTGTGTGTGTGTGTGTGTGTGTATTTATATAGTTTTTATATATTTATAGTGTGTGTATACAGTGCAGTGTGTTTGTGTGTATACAGTGCAGTGTGTTTGTGTGTATACAGTGCAGTGTGTTTGTGTGTATACAGTGCAGTGTGTTTGTGTGTATACAGTGCAGTGTGTTTGTGTGTATACAGTGCAGTGTGTTTGTGTGTATACAGTGTGTGTACAGAGTGTGTGTTTTTGCTGTGTGGTTATTGTGATTGTGCAAGTGTATAGTATAGCAGGTATACAGTGTGTATATAGTGTGTTTGTGTACAGTATACAGTGTGTGTGTGTGAGAGTGTGTGTGTGTACAGTATACAGTGTGTGTGTGAGTGTGTGTGTGTACAGTATACAGTGTGTATATTGTGTGTTTGTGTACAGTATACAGTGTGTATATTGTGTGTTTGTGTACAGTATACAGTGTGTATATTGTGTGTTTGTGTACAGTATACAGTGTGTGTGAGAGTGTGTGTGTACAGTATACAGTGTGTGTGTGTGTGTGTGTGTGTGTGTACAGTATACAGTGTGTGTGTGTGTGTGTGTGTGTGTGCGCGTGTGTGTACAGTATACAGTGTGTGTGTGTGTGTGTGTGTGTGTGTGCGCGTGTGTGTACAGTATACTGTGTGTGTGAGAGTGTGTGTGTGTACAGTATACAGTGTGTGTGAGTGTGTGTGTGTGTACAGTATACAGTGTGTGAGAGTGTGTGTGTGTACAGTATACAGTGTGTGTGAGAGTGTGTGTGTGTGTACAGTATACAGTGTGTGTGAGAGTGTGTGTGTGTACAGTATACAGTGTGTGTGAGAGTGTGTGTGTGTGTGTACAGTATACAGTGTGTGTGAGAGTGTGTGTGTGTACAGTATACAGTGTGTGTGAGAGTGTGTGTGTGTACAGTATACAGTGTGTGTGAGAGTGTGTGTGTGTACAGTATACAGTGTGTGTGAGAGTGTGTGTGTGTAACAGTATACAGTGTGTGTGAGAGTGTGTGTGTGTACAGTATACAGTGTGTGTGTGAGTGTGTGTGTGTACAGTATACAGTGTGTGTGAGAGTGTGTGTGTGTACAGTATACAGTGTGTGTGAGAGTGTGTGTGTACAGTATACAGTGTGTGTGAGAGTGGGTGTGTGTACAGTATACAGTGTGTGTGAGAGTGTGTGTGTGTACAGTATACAGTGTGTGTGAGAGTGTGTGTGTGTACAGTATACAGTGTGTGTGAGAGTGTGTGTGTACAGTATACAGTGTGTGTGAGAGTGTGTGTGTGTACAGTATACAGTGTGTGTGAGAGTGTGTGTGTGTGTGTGTGTGTGTGTGTGTGTGTGATGTATAAATGCGGTGTATAAACAGAAAGCCGTGCAGTTCAGCAGAAACTCAGCAGATGCTGACACACACACACACACACACAAACAGAACACACACACACACACACACACACACACACACACACACACACACACAGAGAGAACCAGGTGACCATCCAACCATTAAAACATCAACCTGCACACAACAACACCTACACCCCCCCCCCACACACACACCCACACACACACACACACAACTATAGAGACAAACACACACACACTGAGACCCCCCCCCCCACACACACACACACACACACAAATTATAAAGACTGTGAAGGAAACATGATTTTACTATGTACACTGAGATCTATACACACTGACACACCCCCACACACACACACACACACTCTGAGACCCCCCCCCATACACTAGAGACCCCCCCAACCTACACACACACACCATCCAACACATCTAAGAACATCAACCCCCCCCCAACACCCCCACCTCTGAGACCCCCCCCCACACACACACACACTCTGAGACCCCCCCCACACACACACACACTCTGAGACCCCCCCCCCCCACACACACACACTCTGAGACCCCCACACAAAACTACTAGAGGACACATATGATTTTACACACACACACGATCTATACACTCTGAGACCCCCCCACACACACAACTATAGAGAGAAACACACACACACACACTGAGACTCTCACACACACACACACTACTTCACACACTCTGAGACCCCCCCCACACACACTGAGAGACCCCCCACACTACACACACACACTGAGACCCCCCCCATACACTCACTCTGAGACCCCCCCCCACACACATGAGACACACACACTCTGAGACCCCCCCCCCACACAGACCCCCCCACACACACACACACTGAGACCCCCCACACACACACACACACTCTGAGACCCCACACAAAACTATAGAGACACACACACACACCACACACACACACACACACACCCCATACACTCTGAGACCCCCCCACACACACATAGACACTCTGAGACCCCCACACACTAACACACACACCCTCTGAGACCCCCCCCCCACACACACATACACTCTGAGACCCCCCCCCCCCCCCACACACACACTCTGAGACCCCCCCCACACACACACACACACTGAGACCCCCCCCCCCACACACACATACACTGAGACCCCCCCCACACACACACACACTCTGAGACCCCCACTGAGACCCCCACACACACTGAGACCCCCCCACACTAACACACACCACTGAGACCCCCCCACACTGAGACCCCCCACACACACACACACTGAGACCCCACACTGAGACCCCCCCCACACACACATATACACACACAACACTGAGACCCCACACTGACACACACACACACACACACTGAGACCCCCCCACACACTGAGACCCCACACACTACACACACACACACTGAGACCCCCCCCCACCACACACACACACACTGAGACCCCACACTGAGACCCCCCCACACACACTGAGACCCCCACACACTAACACACACACACTGAGACCCCCCACACTAACACACACACACACACACTGAGACCCCACACACTGAACCCACACACACTGAGACCCCCCACACACCCACACACCCCACACACTAACACACACACACTGAGACCCCCCCCCCCACACACACACACACACTGAGACCCCACACTGAGACCCCCCCACACACACACTGAGACCCCACACACTAACACACACACACTGAGACCCCACACTGAGACCCCCCCCATAACACACACACACTGAGACCCCACACACTGAACCCCACACACACTGAGACCCCACACACTGAGACCACACACTGAGACCCCCCCCACTACACACACACACTGAGACCCCACACACTAACACACACACACACTGAGACCCCACACTGAGACCCCCCCCACACACACACACTGAGACCCACACACACTAACAAACACACACTGAGACCCCACACACTAACACACACACACACTGAGACCACCACACACTGAGACCCCCACACACTAACACACACACACACTGAGACCCCCCCACACACACTGAGACCCCACACACTAACACACACACACTGAGACCACCACACACTGAGACCCCACACACTAACACACACACACACACACACACTGACACCCCACACACTACCCACACACACACACTAAGACTTCCACACTGAGACCCCCACACACTAACACACACACACACACACACAGAGACCCCCACACACTAACACACACACACACTGAGACCCCCCCCCCACACACACTGAGACCCCACACTGAGACCCCCACACACTAACACACACACACTGAGACCCCACACACTAACACACACACACTGAGACCTCCACACTGAGACACACACACACACACTGAGACCACCACACACTGAGACCCCACACACTAACACACACACACACACACACACACACACTGAGACCCCACACACTAACACACACACACACTGAGACCCCACACCCTAACACACACACACACATACTGAGACTCCAAACAGACACTGAAACCCCCACACATTAAGATACACATACACACTGAGACCCCACACACTAACACACACACACACTGAGACCACCACACACACTGAGACCCCCACACTGAGACACACATACACACTCACTGAGACCACCACACACACTAAGACCCCACACACTAACACACACACACACTGAGACTCCACACATTAAGACACACACACACACTGAGACCCGCAACCATTTAAGACACAGACACATAGACCCCACACACACACACACTGAGACCCCCCCCCATACACACACACTGAGACCCCCCCCACACACACACACACACTGAGACCCCCCCCACACACACACACACACACACACACTAAACTCTCAAACTCTTTTGTGAGGACCATGCGTTATCTCCACCTCATCACCACCAGGTTTTTGGATCTGACCCACGCTGCTGACGGCGCCTCCTGCTGCTCCACCACAAATCACATCCACCAGCCTCCCTATACTTTTCCATCCCGTCCCGTCCTGTCCCGTCCCGTCCCGTCCCATCCCGTCCCGTCCCGTCCCGTCCCATCCTGTCCTGTCCCGTCCCGTCCCGTCCCGTCCCATCCTGTCCCATCCTGTCCCGTCCCGTCCCGTCCCGTCCCGTCCCCGGGTTTTAGGTTCTCCGGGGGAATTAGTCATCAGTCGTGGTTTTGCACCTGACACTGCGGCTCCTCCACCCGCACGGTCCTCCGTCTCAATCACAAAATTAGAACCCGTCGTCTCTGAAGTGTTGCCAAAAAAGTAACGCCGCCCCCCGGAGGACGGCCCGTCCACACACTCCAGGTCCTGATGCATAGCGCAGCCTCCAGGACGGAACCCAGCCCCCGCATCCCAGGAAGAACCGGAGAACCAGCACTTTTCAGACACAGGGTTTCTCACACACACACACACACACACACATTAAACTGCGCCGATCCCCGTGGAACCTGCACCATGGTTCACACAACTTTGCTCTAGACAAGTTCCAGAGCGCCACATGGTGGGACCGAGGCGTTAGCGCGGCGCCGCCGCTGCAACGATCCGAGAGCTGCAGTCAGTCCACAGCCACGCCGCTCCCACTCCCACAGCACCCACTCTCCGGCATCCGCGAGGGGGGGGGTGGGTGTTTGGGGGGGTACTCACCGGCTCCTTTGTCCATGTGGCTCCTCGTTTGGCGAAGATCAGGAGTGGAAAGCAGGGGGGGGTGTGTTCTCCGAGCTGCACGCAGGAACGCCAATGATGCACAACCGGGAGAGGCAGAGTTTTTATTCCACTCTCATGAGGGCGGGGGGGGCGAGGGGGGGGGGTAACGGAGCCACGGTAACGGGGCAGGGAGGGGGGGGTAGAGAGAGAAAGATACTGAGGGAAAGTGTGTGTGTGTGAGAGAGAGAGAGAGAGAGAGAGAGAGATAGAGAGAGGTTGATCTGGTGCAGTCTGAAGTTCTCGCTGCCGCAGCCCAGCCGCTTCTCCACGCTCGGGTGGCTGAAGCGCCGTTGCTAAGGTGGTGGAGACGGAGACGGAGACGGAGACGACGCTCTGGGGGGGGGGGGGGGGGGGACTCACGGTGCGTAGCAACCGACACGTCCAACCGCGGCACCGCCGGCGTGGGGACCGTCCACGACACACATGAGAGCAAATATCAAGAAGGAAAGTGCTACGCGCACCACCACGTTGCTCCGCCTACCGCTTATTACCTCAGCTCCACCACCCGGACGGACGGGGTATGAAGTTCTACAGTTCCATTCTGTGGTCCGTCTGTTTCGCTACATACTGTGTTCGGCCCCTTTGGTACGTTCTCCGATGATCAGGACCATGGACATGGCCGGTATCATTAGGGTGTTGGATGGTACTGCGGTCACACTGACATGGTGGTGCAGGTGTGTAAGGGTGTGTTCCCCATGCCCATCCAGGGGAGAACGTTTCGGGCGCTGGGCAGATACACCCAGGACAGGGGGGCAATCTATTGCTGGGCACACACTCACACACACTTTATATGGGGCAATTTGGAGAACTCAATTAACTTGATCCATGTTTTTTGGACTGTGGGAGGAAACCGGAGAACCCGGAGGAAACCCACACGGACACGGGGAGGACATGGAAACTCCACCCAGATGGGGATTCGAACCGGGAATCCCTAGCGCTGAGAGGAGAACATGCTAAACCACTAAGCCACTGTGCCGCCACTTCTTGTCTCATTCATTCATTCTCTATTAGGGTCGCGGTGGAGTTCCCCATGTCCATCCAGGGGAGAACGTTTCGGGCGCTGGGCAGATAGACCCAGGACAGGGCGCCAATCTATCGCTGGGCACACACACACACACACACACACACACACTCTATATGGGGCAATTTGGAGAACTCGATTGACTTGATCCATGTTTTTGGACTGTGGGAGGAAACCGGAGAACCCGGAGGAAACCCACGCGGACACGGGGAGAACACTGAAACTCCACCCAGATTGGGATTCGAACCGGGAGTCCCTAGCGCTGAGAGGAGAACATGCTAAACCACTAAGCCCCGGTGCCGCCGCTTCTCGTCTCTTTGGATCAGATGAAATGGACGGCGTTCCGTCTCCTGGAACGACGTCTTCATAAAGCTCTCTGCTACAAACGGACCTTCAGAACGTGACGGTCGAGCCGATCCACACGTGAACTTCACGCGGAACCCGGGGAACGGTCGCTGAGGTTGCCTTAAAATAGACTCCAGTGTCTCTTTACGTCCAAAATGGCCTTGGATGTCTAATTGTGTCCGAGCGCGGCGTCTCCACCCGCCCGAGTAACGCAAGCTGTTCTCTCGCCGTTCCTGCAAACTGCTGCGTCGCGCTTCCTGACTTTGATCGATGCCGCCGCCCCGTATCACCTTTTATTGTATTTCTCGTGTTCCAACCAGGGCGCCGCGGTCTCTTAGTGGTTTGGCATGTTCTCCTCTCAGCGCTGGGGATTCCAGGTTCGAATCCACATCTGGGTGGAGTTTCATTGTTCTCCCCGATGTCCGCATTCCTCCCACAGTCCAAAAAACATGGAACAAGTCAATTGAGTTCTCCAAATTGCCCCATATAGAGTGTGTGTGTGAGTGAGTGTGTGTCCAGCGATGGATTGGCGCCCTGTCCTGGGTGTATCTGCCCAGCGCCCGAGACGTTCTCCCCTGGATGGGAATGGGGAACCCCACCGCGACCCTAATAGAGGATAAAGCGGGAGATTATGGATGGATGGATAGTTTTTCAACGAGGGCGGCGCGGTGGCTTAGTGGTTTAGCATGTTCTCCTCTCAGCGCTAGGGATTCCCGGTTCGAATCCCAATCTGGGTGGAGTTTCAGTGTTCTCCCCGTGTCCACGTGGGTTTCCTCCGGGTACTCCGGTTTCCTCCCACAGTCCAAACACATGGATTAAGGTGAATTGAATTCTCCAAATTGCCCCATATAGAGTGTGTGTGTGAGTGAGTGTGTGCCCAGCGATGGATTGGCGTCCTGTCCTGGGTGTATCTGCCCAGCGCCCGAAACGTTCTCCCCTGGATGGGAATGGGGAACCCCACCGCGACCCTAATAGAGGATAAAGCGGGAGATAATGGATGGATGGATAGTTTTTCAACGAGGGCGGCGCGGTGGCTTAGTGGTTTAGCATGTTCTCCTCTCAGCGCTAGGGATTCCCGGTTCGAATTCCCATCAGGGTGGAGTTTCAGTGTTCTCCCCGTGTCCACGTGGGTTTCCTCCGGGTTCTCCGGTTTCCTCCCACAGTCCAAAAAACATGGCTCAAGGTCAATTGGATTCTCCAAATTGCCCCATATAGAGTGTGTCTGTTTGAGTGAGTGTGTGCCCAGTGATAGATTGCCCCACTGTCCTGGGTGTATCTGCCCAGCGCCCGAAATGTTCTCCCCTGAATGGGCATGGGGAACCCCACCGCGACCCTAATATAGGATAAAGCGGAAGATAATGGACAGATGGATAGTTTTCCAAAGAGGGCGGCGCGGTGGCTTAGTGGTTTAGCATGTTCTCCTCTCAGCGCTAGGGATTCCCGGTTCGAATCCCAATCTGGGTGGAGTTTCAGTGTTCTCCCCGTGTCCACGTGGGTTTCCTCCGGGTACTCCGCATTCCTCCCACAGTCCAAAAAACATGGCTCAAGGTCAATTGGATTCTCCAAATTGCCCCATATAGAGTGTGTCTGTTTGAGTGAGTGTGTGCCCAGTGATAGATTGCCCCACTGTCCTGGGTGTATCTGCCCAGACGTTCTCCCCTGGATGGGCATGGAGAACCCCCCCCCTTCCCCCCGGAAACCCTAGTGGGGGGGGGGGGGAGTCGGATCGTGACGTCATAACGACCTGGAGAGACGATTATAACGTTAACGACGAGAAGTTTTAACGGAGGAACATTTAACCAGCGAACATCAATCAATTATACAACTTTAAATCACTCCTTAAATCCGATTGGCTGAACCGTTTGTCCAGCCGTGACGTCATTGACAACGACACAGCCCTCTCAGCGCTTCACACTCGTATCAATGCGCGATGTACGATACATTATTTTTAAATTTTAAATACAGATTAATATAAACAGAGATTAACACTAAACCTGCTACGCTGTTTTTTCTTAATAAACTGTGTTCTGTAATTAATCCACCAGATGGCAGCATTCACTTTATAAAACGGTCTACATTACGTCGCGGAAGAGCAGATTATTAGCGATTTTTCCTTCAGTGAACGCATTTCTGAATCAAACCTTGTTTTTTTTTAATCATATTGTGTTTGTAAGCGTTTTATTAAAGTAATAAGACATTGATAATACACTGGAGGTTGTGTATTATTGTGAATAAATCTCGTAAAGAGGTGTAACTATGGCGAACACTACGCGTCGGGACTAATTACACCTCTTTATGGGGTTTATTCAGAATAAGGCCACGCCCCCTCGCAGCGTATCGCTTTAATTTTATTATTAAGGCTTTTTACAGCTCCACCCACCACAGAGTTCCACGTTGTAGTTCCACAGTTCCATTCTGTAGTCCACCTGGTTCTCCACACACCCTTGACTCTGTTCTCTGACGATCAGGACCGTGGGGGGTTATTATTAGGGTGGTGGATGGTGTAACCTTTAAAAGATTATAGCATTACGGCAGACATCCTTCGGCGCTGGGGATCTGACGAGAGCGAGAACGTTCCACGTTTTGTTCTTTGTTAGCGCGTTCGGATTAATGATGCTTTAGTGGCAGAACTGCCGACTCGGCAGGTATGAGGGACTGTGTGTTAGGGGTGTGTGTATGTGTGTGTGTGTGTGTTTGGTTTCGGGGCGGGGACGGGGACGGGGGGCTGGGGGGGGTCCCTTGAGAACGTGTTTGTACGTTGTGAGGCAGAAAATACAAAGCGCCTGCTTTACGGTCTGCATCGGGTCCCCAAAGTGCCCGGTCACCATCCGAACACGCGGATCCCAAACGACCACTGGAAGCTCTGGTGCAGTGGGTTTATTTTTACAATTTGGTCCCTCGTTACAGATCGGATGTTATGGGGTGGGGGTGGGGTGGGGGTGGGGTGGGGTGGGGTCACATTTACAGTGCAGATACAAAATAACATCATCATCACACAATCGATATTAAAATGAGGTCACATGATGACGGCGACGATCAGACGACATGCAACACGAGGAATGGGCGTGGCCCGACACTGTGATGTCACAACGCGGCGGCCCGGGTCGCGCGCGGGACAGAAAGACGTTAATAATTGCACTTGAGAAGTTGCGTGTCGGTCTCTGTGAGGCATCGTTGGTCGTAATCTGATGTTTTTGCAAAAAAAAAAAAAAAAAAAAAAAAAAAAAAAAAAAAAAAAAAAAAGGCTACATTACCCAGAATCCCTTGCTGCTGTGAGGACCTGGTCGTCATGGTAACATCTGTGCACAGGGCTGAAGCTGGACTCTCCATTATATACACTATATTTAAAAAAAAAAAAAAAAAAAAAAACAGACCGGGAGACGGGCAGCACGGCGGTGTAGTGTTTAGCATGTTCTCCTCTTCTCCAGGTTTCCTCCCACGGTCCAAAAAGGTGGATTCAAGGTGAAGTGAATGCGCTTAATTCATTCATTAACTTCTGCTTAATCCTTTACTATGGTTGCAGGGGTTGGTTTGGGCACAGACGTACTCACACAGGCACACACTACCATATATGGGGCAATTTAGAAATAGCCAATTCACCTTGAATCCATGTTTTTGGATTGTGTGTGGTAACCATGGGGAGAACATGCAAACTCCACCCAGATCGGGATTCGAACCTGCATTCCGAACGCCGAGAGGAGAACACGCCAACCACTACGCCACCTTGCCGCCCCGGCTCTAAATTGCCCCCATGTAGAGGTGTGAGTGAGTGTGCAAAGCCATAGATTGGCACCCTGTCCTGGATGTATCTGCCCAGCGTCCGAAACGTTCTCCCCTGGATGGCCATGGGGAACCCTCCCCCCCCGGACCCAAGTGGAGGATTAAGCGCAACCCCCCGCCCCGCCCGCCCGCCCCCCCCCCCGGTACCAGCAGAAGATGCCTCACAGACAGAACGATGACGAAGCGTGTGAAGGAACAGGAACGCGAACACAACACTGCGCAGCGCACGTCCGGAACGTCCAGACGCTGCAGCAACCCGTCGCCTGAAAGGCGGCGCTCTCGAGGCTCTGACGCGCGGCGAGGACCGGCACCCGGGCGGCGCGTCGGAGGACGTCGTGGTGTGGTCCGCTTCCGCGAAAGGCTCTCGCTCGCGAAGAACGTTCTCGAACCGCGGAGACGCCGGCTGACGAGCGGGGGGGGGGTCTCCAAGGCGGCGAGAAGGAACCCTCGGCCCTCAGAAGAACTTGTCGTCGATGCGGAAATGCGGGCGCGAGACGTCGTCGGGGTTGATGAACACCGAGATGGACTTGCCGGGGTTCTCCGTCACCAGCTGCTGGAGCTTCTTGGCCAGGCGGTCGTCGGGCTGCTGGGTCTCCGCCGCCGAGGCGTCCGCCTGGGGCGAGGGCAGGCCCGAGGAGCTGCCGCGCCGCTGCATCTCCAGCGTCAGGCGGTTGGCCGCCTTGGCCTGCTCGATGGTGGCGCGCAGGTGCTCGGACGGGTCGGAGCGCACCAGGGCCAGCTTGCGGGCGTAGAATATGGCGGCGTCGTCGCACAGCTGCTCCAGCATGTTGCACTGCGGGATGAAGTAGTTGGGGCAGCTCTTGTTGACCAGGCAGTGCTGGAGGTCGTCGATCAGGCCCAGGAGGAAGTGCGCCGCAAAGTCGTCCTGGGCCAGGTAGTTGGCCGGGAGGCGGTCGCAGGCCCAGAGCATGATGCTGCGCAGGTGGTACGGCCCGACGGAGGTGGGCTGGGCCAGCAGCTTGATGATGAGCGCCTTGCACGCCTGGTACGCCTGCATCAGCCCCGGCGAGATGCACTTCTTCAGCTGGACCTCGCTCCGGGCGAAGGACAGGCGCCACTCGTTCTCCCGCCTGCCGGACGCCGAGCAGGCGGGCAGCAGGTAGAAGCCGCTGATCACCTCCTCCTCGGTGATCTTCCCGTCCCAGAAGTGGTTCTCCATCAGCCAGCTCTGCGCCACCGCCGGCCAGCCCTTGAAGGACACCACCGGGATGATGTCGTACAGCATGCGGCTGCTGCCCACGCCCAGGACCATGGACAGCAGCGTGCCGTGGCGCTCGACGCGCTCCACCCTCGGCATGCCCCGCTGCGGCTTGCGCTGCACCTCGGCCAGCACCAGCGCCACCGCCTCCTGGAACCAGTCGGCCACCAGCGTGGGCGAGAAGAAGAAGTTGGTGGTGCCGTTGATGTGCTCGGCCACGGTGCAGCAGTCCCGCCAGCGCGCGATGGTGCCCTCGTCGAACAGGCGCAGGCTGAGCCAGGAGTGCCCGAGCGCCGACTGCCGCATGTCCAGGGTGACGGGCTGGTTGCGGTCGTGCAGCTTCAGCGCCGGCACCAGCAGCGTGAAGGCCATGTCGTAGTCGCAGCCGCGCCCGTACGCGCCCAGCTCGTCCAGGTCCATGTCCACCACGCCGTCGCGCACGCCGCCCGACAGCAGCAGGTACTCGTTGGCCACGGGCAGCTTCTGGTCGAGCTTCTGCACCATACCTGAGAATTACGGGACAGGGAGAGGACGTTAGGAGGTGGTGGGGGGGGAGACATTAATACTTTATATTTATAAAAATTTTATTTTATTGGGGCGGCACGGTGGCTTAGTGGTTTAGCACGTTCTCCTCTCAGCGCTAGGGATTCCCGGTTCGAATCCCCATCTGGGTGGAGTCTCCATGTTCTCTCCATGTCCGCGTGGGTTTCCTCCGGGTTCTCCCGTTTCCTCCCACAGTCCAAAAACATGGATTAAGTTAATTGAGTTCTACAAATTGCCCCATATAGAGTGTGTCTGTGTGAGTGAGTGTGTGCCCAGCGATGGATTGGCGCCCTGTCCTGGGTCTATCTGCCCAGCGCCCGAGACGTTCTCCCCTGGATGGGCATGGGGAACCCCCCCGCGACCCTAATAGAGGATAAAGCGGAAGATAATGAATAAATGAATACATTTTTATTGTGGCGGCACGGTGGCTTAGTGGTTTAGCATGTTCTCCTCTCAGCGCTAGGGATTCCCGGTTCGAATCCCCATCTGGGTGGGGTCTCCATGTTCTCTCCGTGTCCGCGTGGGTTTCCTCCGGGTTCTCCGGTTTCCTCCCACAGTCCAAAAATATGGATCAAGGTCAACTGAGTTCTACAAATTGCCCTGTGTCTGTGTGAGTGAGTGTGTGCCCAGCGATAGATTGCCCCCTGTCCTGGGTGTATCTGCCCAGCGCCCGAAACGTTCTCCCCTGGACGGGCATGGGGAACCCCCCCCCGCGACCCTAATAGAGGATAAAGCAGAATATAATGAATGAATAAATTTTATTGTTCGGTTCAGGTGCAAAGCAAAAAAAGTGCTGAGTAAGCGGCTGGAGGGGATACGGGCTCCCCCTGGTGGTTCAGCACGGGCGGTGCAGCAGCGATGGGTAGAAATCTCTTGCTTTTTTTTTTTTAATTAATTTCAGGTAGGGGGCGCACACACCACGAGGTAACCGCTAATAACATCAATAAATTATTATTTTTTTAAATAGTTTTTCTCGATATTCTTCTTATTGTTATTATTACTTAAGCGGAATTGGTGCGATTAATACAGCCCATACAGTCTCCCGTCGAACACCGCTGCGTAGGTAACGATGACGTGACCTGTGCCATGTATTTTTGTATTTTAGGAGTTTGTGACATTTATAGTTTTTAATAAATTTAAGTTTTAATAGAAAAAAAAAATCCCCATAGGAAATGAATAGGGCCGATTTTCAAACTGCCGTAACTCGGCCATTTTTCGAGCTACAGCCACGAAACTCCAGATGCTCAGGCCCAGAGAAAATGTCTACAAAAGTGCAAATTTACAGACAGATTGCACTTTGCATTCACTTTTTTATCACTCTTTGAAAATCACTCCATTCATTTCTATGGGAGCGCCGAAAGTGGGCAGTAATACAGTTTTTCTCTGAACAAACCTTTATAAAATCCTTATACTTTTACCTAAAAACACCATTTTACTTTTAAATTGTAGGGATTTTTGTCCTTTCCAAAGTGGCAAATCGTCAGAACGAGTGAAGTTGTAGTTTTTGGGTTATGAGGGTTTGTTTGGCACAAGGGTCTGAAACTGCTCCATAGACTCCCATGTTAATTTCGTCACCTCTTCCTCGTCTTCGATTCGTCCTAACTCGGTCAATTTTGACTCAATCTGCATCCCTTTAAACTTAAATAATCCCTAAGGCGTCCTCTTTTAAACGATATCTTTGCCGAAGCGACAGGTGGAAGGTTTTCCGAGTTATGAGCGTTTGTTTGGAGTGTGGAAATCGGCGGGAAATCATCTTATGAGGCGACGAGGGGGCGGGCTTTCCCTGAGACGCCCACCCAGCGTCCAATCAGGATTAGGGGGCGTGGTCAAGTGACTTCATCAGGGCAACTTTTACCGCCACCGCCTCAGCATTTTAACCCCTTCATGGGCATTCACAGCACTTCATGCCCTCTCTGTCGTTCTAGATCTAAATCTAGTTCTCATTATTGATTATGATTGTTTTGCCTGCGTCCTATCCCGTCACATTTGCCGCAGTCCCGCGGATCAATAACGGAACCTGAAGGAGAAAGCGATGCCCGGAAACGGCCGCCGATCGATGCGACGGAACCCGAAGCCGCCCGCCGTGCCGCAGGACGTCTCCCACGAGCGGTCCGCTCCGGACGCTCGGGGCCCCTGTGAGGGCCCTTTAGAACGTTCTCCCCGCTGAGCGCATTCTCACGTTTCCATGGCTGCCTTTCAGACGCGCCAAGGACCTTCAGAGACGCCGACGCGGATCGTTAACGGGCCCCGTGTTCAGTTACGTCCTCCTCATCCTCACTTCCTCTCCTCTTTGTCCTACAGACCCCCCCCCCCCCCCCCAGAGACATGTCCCAGAGAGAGACTCGGCTTCAATTTGTGTTTAATAAAATGATTATTACATCACAGGAACTAAAAAAGAGCAGGATTACAGGGCCACTGTGGGGGATTACAGCCATTGCATGGGATTACAGTACTTTCTTACAGCCCCTGTGAGGGATTATGACCCTTCCATGGGATTACAGTACTTGTTTACAGCCCCTTTACGGGTTTACGACCCTTGTTTACAGCCCATGCACAGGATTACAGCCTTTATTTACATCCCTTGCATGGGATTACAGTACTTGATAACAGCCCCTGTGAGGATTTATGACCCTTGTTTACAGCCACTGTGGGGGATTACAGCCCTTGCATGGGATTACAGTACTTGTTAACAGCCCCTTTACGGGTTTCAACCCTTGTTTACAGCTCCTGCATGGGATTACAGTACTTTCTTACAGCCCCTGTGAGGGATTATGACCCTTGTTTACAGCTCCTGCATGGGATTACAGCCCTTATTTACAGCCCCTGCATAAAATTACAGCACCTGCATGGGATTACAGTACTTGATTACAGCCCCTGTGAGGACTTATGACCCTTGTTTACAGCCACTGTGGGGGATTACATCCCTTGCATGGGATTACAGTACTTGATAACAGCCCCTGTGAGGATTTATGACCCTTGTTTACAGCCACTGTGGGGGATTACAGCCCTTGCATGGGATTACAGTACTTGTTAACAGCCCCTTTACGGGTTTCAACCCTTGTTTACAGCTCCTGCATGGGATTACAGTACTTTCTTACAGCCCCTGTGAGGACTTATGACCCTTGTTTACAGCCACTGTGGGGGGATTACAGTCCTTGCATGGGATTACAGTACTTGTTTACAGCCCCTTTACGGGTTTCGACCCTTGTTTACAGCTCCTGCATGGGATTACAGCCCTTATTTACAGCCCCTGCATGGGATTACAGCCCTTATTTACAGCCCCTGCATGGGATTACAGCCCTTATTTACAGCCCCTGCATAAGATTACAGTACTTGTTTACAGCCCCTTTACGGGTTTCGACCCTTGCAAACAGCCCCTACATGGGATTACAGCACTTGTTTACAGCCCCTGCATGGGATTACAGCCCTCGCGCAGATTTACAGCACTAGTTTGCAGCCCCTTTACGGGATTACGACCCTTGTTTACAGCCCCTGGATGGGATTATGGCCTTTCCTTACAGCCCCTATGCAGAATTACAGCAGCCCCTTCACGGGATTACAGCCCTTGTGTGGGATTACGGACCCAGCAGACCCAGCGGGGCGGAGCCGGAGGTGTTGTGGTTGATGGTAAGATGTCCAACTCTTTGCAAATATCATAACTTTATAAAGTCCTGAGGACAGTGTTAATAACAGATTATACACCCAGACATCAAAGAACTGAGCAGGATGAAATAGACGTGCTGGGGGCTCCCTCTTCAGGGCTGTAGTGGAATTACATCCTCACTCTCACTGTGACCAGCTGATTTTAATGTTGCGGTCTCTGATAATCCCCTTTAATCTGTTCTCTGATGATCAGGATTTATTGGAGCAGGTGTCATTAGGGTGGAGGATGGTCCTTCACCCTAATGACGTGGTGGTGGTGGTGGTGCAGGTGTGTCGGGGGGGGTGCGTTCTGTGCAGAACGAACGAATACGAATGGAACCATTTGGAATGATTTGCTTTCCCACCCTCTCTGAACTCCGGGGTCCTCGCCCCCCCCCCCTCCTCCTCCTCCTTTGTGCCTTTCACTCGCCTCCTTTTCTCCCCGGAGGCGCCAATAGACACTGCACCCACCGTCGCTCCGAATCTCCGGCGGGCCAATCAGAGGGCCCGCCGTCTGCTCTGAGTCACGCTGAATGAGACCGTGGGCCCGTCTCCGTGAGAACGCGAGGGCCGTAGATCATCGGGCCTCGGCGAGCGCCGGGTTCCCACAGATGGCACCGTGCTGTCTGCCCCCCCCCCCATCCACCCCCCACCCCCCACCCCCGACTCCTGCCAAGCGCTGAGATTTGAGTTTGTGCTGAAAATAACGCCGCGGCGAAAGAACCGGGGACCAGAGGGACGCGCCGGAGAACAATTGTATTATATTTTTTATATATATATAATAAAAAATATAAATATAACATAATATAATGCAGAGGCGGCACGGTGGCTTAGTGGTTTAGCATGTTCTCCTCTCAGCGCTAGGGATTCCCGGTTCGAATCGCCATCTGGGAGGAGTCTCCATGTTCTCCCCTTGTCCGCGTGGGTTTCCTCCGGGTTCTCCGGTTTCCTCCCACAGTCCAAAAACATGGATCAAGGTCAATCGAGTTCTCCAAATTGCCCCATATAGAGTGTGTGTGTGTGTGAGTGAGTGTGTGCCCAGCGATAGATTGCCCCCCTGTCCTGGGTGTATCTGCCCAGCGCCCGAAACGTCCTCCCCTGGATGGGCATGGGGAACACCCCCCGCCCCCCCCGCGACCCTAATAGAGGATAAAGCGGAAGATAATGAATGAATATATATATAATATAATGCGTTAATATCTCATATTTGTTATCTCATCTTATCTCGTTATCTTCCACTTTATGGGGGGTGGGTCGTGGGGGTGGGGGGTTCCCCATGCCCATCCAGGGGGGGAACGTTTCGGGCGCTGATGAGATACACCCAGGACAGGACGCCGATATTTCGCTGGGCACACTCTCACTCACACTCTATATAGGGGCAATTTAGATGGGGCAATTATTTAATCCTATCTCAATATCTTCTGCTTAATTCTATACAAAGATAACACAAAGGGAGGGGAGGGGGGGTGTTCCTCATGCCCATACACAGGAGAACGTTTCGGGCATCGGGCAGATACCCCCAGGACAGGGCACCAAATCTATCAATGGGCACACACTATATAGGGGCAATTTAGAACAGCCAGCTGACCTTGAATCCACGTCTTTGGACTATGGGACGGACACGGGAGAATCCAGAGGACACCCACGCGTGCGTGTTCTCCAGCCTTTTATTATCTTATCCCTTTATCGTCCAAGGGGCAATTTAGAGCAGCCGGTTCACCTTGAATCCATGCCTTTGAACTGTGGGACGGACACCGGAGCTCCAACATAAATCTAAATCCACATGACAGCTTAATGCTTTCGACCCACCCCCCCCCCACCACCACCACTCTGGGTTGTTTTTTAATTCCCCTGGGGGGTCCCCCATTCATTCGGGGGGGGGGGGGGGGGTGTTTGTCAGAGTTGTTTATTCCCCCCCCCTCCCCTTTTACCCCCACGGCAGTTTGATATTTACCTGCTAACATATTTCTGCCCCTAATTAGACCCGCGGGCGCTCGTTACCAACGGCGACAGGTATTCTAATTAAGGTTAACGAGCTGCTCGGGTTCCGAGGCGTTGCGCAGGTTTGGGATCGGGGCTTTTAATAATGGATGAGAGGTTCGACCCCGTCAGCCCCCAGAGCACACGCCCGCTCAGCCGTAAGTACCACTCTCAGAGAATTGGGGGGGGGGGGTAGTAGATGGGGGTGGAGTGCAGGAGTCTCTCTCATTTCTGTCTTTACGATAACGACCCTGAAGACGGAGCTCAGGTTATTCAGACAAAACCCTCTGGATTACACACAACATGGACAAAGACACCGATGTCCTCTGGAAAAGCCATTCATGAGACGGAGCGTGAGTGTGGAAGCCCAGAGACGCTCATTACAGTCTCCAGTGTGGGCCCTGGAGGAAGGCCCCATGCCCCTGTTGTTTCGGGGGTCGTGAATCATGGTCGACCCCAAATTCAGACCCCAAACCATCTAATTGGGACCCGTGTGAA
>JAFMOC010000123.1:357500-417500 GCA_019802505.1 Corydoras sp. C115 | reverse complement strand
TAACTGGTGCATTTTAAAAAAAATTGATTGGTGTTGAATAATTGTGCGCAGTGCGTGACGTCGCGTTCGCAAACGTCTTTATCAGACACGCGGACGAAGCTGATCCAGGGGCGGGAATAAAAACGCACACACGCACCACGCGCTGATGTGACGTCATTGAAACCCTTTATAAATTGAATAAGTTAATTTAATTGTGTATTTCCCGAAACGGCACCATTGTAATCGCGCGCGGCTGTGTGGCGCCGCCGTTCGGAAGCCCGAGGTGGAGCTGCGTCCTGGGTTTCTGCACATTATTTAAATTTAAATTTAATTTTATTGTTTACTCGAGTTTTTAAATGAATGTAACACACTTACGATTACAGCGCTGCCGGACTTTAAACACACCCCCTTTATTTCGTTCAGACAGTTTCCATTCAGATTATCTCGTATTATCTCATATTATCTCTGCATTCATAACTATCTCGTTCGTTATCTCATCTTGTCTCTCACGCGGTGGAGTCCTTTTAAAACTGCAAACTCCAAATAAATAAATTAAAATTATGCAAATCCGCTGTGTGGCAGAGAGAACAGTGAGCCAATCACAGACGAGATAATGGATACAGTGTATTAAAGCTATTCTAATTAACACAAAGGGCACGGTGGCTTAGTGGTTTAGCACGTTCTCCTCTCAGCACTAGGGATTTCCGGTTCGAATCCCCATCTGGGTGGAGTTTGCATGTCCTCCCCGTGTCCACGTGGGTTTCCTCCGGGTTCTCCGGTTTCCTCCCACAGTCCAAAAAATATGGATCAAGGTCAATTGAATTCTCCAAATTGCCCCATATAGAGTGTGTCTGTGTGAGTGAGTGTGTGTTCAGCAATAGGTTAGCGCCCTGTCCTAAGTGTATCTGCCCAGCGCCCGAAACGTTCTCCCCCGGATGGGCACGGGGAACCCGACCAGAAGTCTGATATCCTTTCATTCATTATCTTCCGCTTTATCCTATATTGAGGGGGGGGGGTTCCCCATGCCCATCCAGCGGAGAACATTTCAGGCGCTGGGCAGATACACCCAGGACAGGGGGGCAATCTATCACTGGGCACACACTCACGCAAACACACTCTATATGGGGCAATTTGGAGAACTCAGTTGACTTGATCCGTGTTTTTGGACTGTGGGAGGAAACTGGAGAACCCGGAGGAGACCCACGCGGACACGGGGAGAACATGCAAACTCCACCCAGATTGGGATTCCAACATGGTTTAGCATGAGGAGAACATGCTAAAGCACTAAGCCACCGCGAAGTCCGATATCAAAGCAGTTATTCAGAGCAGACCTTCATAATCAGATGAATTTTATTCGTTGGCTCGAATAACCAGCTGCTCCATTTGATTCATCGATTCGTCGATTCGTCGATTCATACAGATTCGGATCGATCAGCTGACTCAAGCCACGTTTCGTCAACAAAAATGTGTTTCAACGTCGGTACAAAAAAAAACAAAAAACAAAAAAAAAAAAAAACAGAAGAAAAGTTCACGCAATAAATAAAATCAGGAAAACAGACCTCCGTCAGACACGTGATTGGTCCCCGAGTCATGGTTCCATTAGAGAACCGGACAGGTTCCCGTCTCCGTCTTCGGACACGTGGTCCGGACGTCCTCTAACGGGTGGAGCAGCAGGACCGAGTGTGTCCGCTCGGGACCAGAGGAGAACCTCGGCACGGTCTTCGGCCAGGGCATGAGCTGAGGAGAATGAGATAATGAGATGATGAGATAATGAGATAATGAGATGATGAGATAATGAGATGATGAGATAATGAGATGATGAGATAATGAGATAATGAGATGATGAGATAATGAGATGATGAGATGATGAGATAATGAGATGATGAGATAATGAGATGATGAGATAATGAGATGATCATGAATATTAATGAAACGTTAATATGTAGCTGTCCCGGTTATAATAACGGGGGGTTTTGGTACCAGAGCTGAGGGCAGCGGCTCTTTGTGAAACGCGGCGTCTCGGAGGCGTGGACCGCAGCGCGGCGCCATCACACCCAGAACCAAGGCCACGCCCACGGTCACGGTCACGGCCAGACCCGCGACGACGTACACGACCCAGAGAGACCCAGGTCCTGAGGGGGGGGGGGGGGGGACAGAATACAGATTCAGAGACAGTGGAGGTACCGCGCACTCGGGACGAGAACTATTGGTTTGGAAGAAAGGATCAGGATTAATCACAATTATCATGAAATAATTAACTTTACTGAATAAGTGCATGGGGCGGGGGGGGGGGGGTCATATGCACATCCAGCGGAGAACGTTCCGGGCGCTGGACAGGACGCCAATCTATCACTGGACACACTCACTCACACAGACACACACATTATATAGGGGCAATTTAGATGGGGCAATTACTTCATCTTATCTTATAATCTTCTTAATGCTATACTAGGATCAGGTATGTGGCGGGGGGGGGGGGGGGGGGGGGTTCCCCATGCCCATACAGGGGAGAACGTTCCAGTCAATGTATCAATGGGAACACACTCAATCACACACACACACACACACACACACACACTATATGGGGCAATTTATAGCATTCAATTCACCTTGAATCCATGTTTTCTGGACTGTGGGAGGAAACCGGAGGACACCCACGCGGACATGGGGAGGACATGGAAACTCCACCCAGATTGTGATTCGAACCTGGAATCCCCAGCGGTGAGAGGAGAACATGCTAAACCACTAAGCCACTGTGCCACCCTACACACACTATATAGGGGCAATTTAGAGCTTTCAATTCACCTTGAATCCATGTTTTTTGGACTGTGGGAGGAAACCGGAGAACCCAGAGGACACCCACGCAGACACGGGGAGAACATGGAAACTCCACCCAGATTGGGGTTCGAACCGGGAATCCCCAGCACTGAGAGGAGAACATGCTAAACCACTGCCGCCTGTATGATTATTGTCTGAGATTATTGTTGTGCTATAACGTGGCTAAAAATAGTGCACAGAATTTTTTTTGTTATTTAATGTAAAAAAATAAAATAAAAATAAAATAAAATAAAATAAAATAAAATATTGTTATTGAAAATACACAAGGCACAATTTTTCCACGCAATTTTCGTTGCGTGCGAATTGCGCCACGTGGACAAAATTTCCGGCTACCGGCGAAATCCTCATGTGTCCAATAATGTTGCCATGACGATGTCGAGGCACACTTACGATCGATTAATTGTAACGATTTTAATCGCGATTCATTGTAAAAAACGATGAATCGTCTCATCCCATTTACATTCTGTAGATTTGGGTGGAGGTTAAAGCTCACATTGACCGAGGCCGAGAACCGAACCTCATTCCCATTGAACCGAACCCAGTGACCTGATGCAGGTCAGAAAGGGACAGACGAAGGGCCGGATGTGGCCCCGGGGCCGAAAAATACCCAGATCTGCCCCTACAAACGAGTAAGCAGGAATTAAATTAAATGAATAAATTAAAGGAATAAGGTGGAGACTTGGCCCCGCCCTTTACTGTAGTTTTGGCGCGAGGGGGTGGAGCCTCACCGGTGACGAGGACGCACTGCGTCTCGGTGCTGTTGCTCTTGTCCTCCAGCCGAGCCTCCGCCCGCAGGCAGAACCTCCCGTCGAGGTTCTGGACGTTGTAGGAGAACTGCGGTTCCTCAATGGTTTTGCTCAGAACCTGAAGAGAAAGGTCACATGATCACGGGGACTACTGGGGGACGCGAAGGACGTTGAGACGGTTCCTTACGTTCTGCTCCTGGCCCTCCCTCCACAGCTGGAGGCTGGTGATGATGTTCTGGTGAAGCTGCTGGAACAGAACCTCGATGCGGCCGCCGCTGACGTGGACGCTCATGTGAGGGGCCAGCAGCACCGCTACGAGAAAAAGAGGAGGAGGAGGAGTTTTACATTTGAAGTTTTAAGTCGATCCAGGTTCGAATCCCAATCTGGGTGGAGTTTCCATGTTCTCCCCGTGTCCGCGTGGGTTTCCTCCAGGTTCTCCGGTTTCCTCCCACAGTCCAAAGAACATGGATTCAAGGTATACTGAATTCTCCAAATTGCCCCATATAGAGTGTGAGTGAGTGTCCAGTGATAGATTGCCCCCCTGTCCTGGGTGTATCTGCCCAGCGCCCGAAACGTTCTCCCCTGGATGGGCATGGGGAACCTCTACCCCCCCTCCCCCCGCGACCCTAATATAGGATAAAGCGGAAGGTAATGGATGGATATATAAACTATATAAATATATATAAAATATCCTCTATTAGGGTAGTGGGGGGGGGGTGTAGAGGTTCCCCATGCCCATCCAGGGGAGAACGTTTCGGGCGCTGGGCAGATAGACCCAGGACAGGGGGGGCGATCTATCGCTGGGCACACACTCACTCACACACACACACACTCTATATGGGGCAATTTGGAGAACTCAATTGACTTGTTCCATGTTTTTGGACTGTGGGAGGAAACCGGAGAACCCGGAGGAAACCCACGCGGACAGGGGGAGAACATGGAGACTCCTCCCAGATGGGGATTCGAACCGGGAATCCCTAGAGAGGAGAACATGCTCAACCACGAAGCCACTGTGCCGCCCTAATATATAAACATAAATAATAAAAATTATATATAAACAGGCACGGTGGCTTAGTGGTTTGGCATGTTCTCCTCTCAGCATTAGGGATTCCCGGTTCGAATCCCCATCTGGGTGGAGTTTCCATGTCCTCCCCGTGTCCGCGTGGGTTTCCTCCGGGTTCTCCGGTTTCCTCCCACAGTCCAAAAACATGGAACAAGTCAATTGAGTTCTCCAAATTGCCCCATATAGAGTGTGTGTGTGTGTGAGTGAGTGTGTGCCCAGCGATAGATCGCCCCCCCTGTCCTGGGTCTATCTGCCCAGCGCCCGAAACGTTCTCCCCTGGATGGGCATGGGGAACCCCCCCCCCCGCGACCCTAATAGAGGATAAAGCAGAAGATAATGAATGAATGAAAATAATAAACATAAATAATGAGGATTGGAACTGAAGCCCTCACTCTCTCTGCGGTTGAAGGTTTTGGGGAGCTGAGCCCACGACGTCCGCCCGTCGCAGCGCGCCTGGACGCCGATCCTGTAGTCCGAGTCGGACGCCAGGTCGCCGGTGAGGTCGCACTCGGTGGTGTGGATCCCCTGACAGTTGTAGGCGTCCACCCAGGTGCTGTTCTGCATGTGGACCTCATACTCGCTGGAGGGAAAACCGGGGATTAGAACCGCGGCTCCAAAGAGCATTCAAAAGTATGAGGACACCTCACATACACAACCAGGTTCTGAAATAAAACAAACCCACAAGCTCGTACCAAAGCTGTCATTCTGCGCTTTGACAGTTTTACCCATAATGCATCTCAGGACAGGATGTATTACAGCATGCACATCGCGTCCCGGCGTCAGGGACATTCCTCTCAAACGGGTTCGACTCGAAAAACTCCCAAAAATAAAGCCATAAATCATTAAAGGGGCGGCACGGTGGCTTAGTGGTTGCATGTTCTCCTCTCAGCTCTAGGGATTCCCGGTTCGAATCCCCATCTTGGTGTAGTTTCCATGTTCTCCCCGTGTCCGCGTGGGTTTCCTCCGGGTTCTCCGGTTTCAACCCCACAGTCCAAAAACATGGATCAAGTCAGTTGATTCCTCCAAATTGCCCCATATAGAGTGTGTCTGTGTGAGTGAGTGTGTGCCCAGCGATAGATTGCCCCCCTGTCCTGGGTGTATCTGCCCAGCGCCTGAGACGTTCTCCCCTGGATGGGCATGGGGAACCCCCCCCCCACCCTAATAGAGGATAAAGCGGCAGATAATGGATGGCTGTTTATAAATCCATACATTATCTTCGGCTTTATTCTATTCTATATTAGGGTCGAAGGAGGGGGTGGGGGTGGGAGGGATAGAGGTTCCCCATACACCCAGAACAGGGGGGCAATCTGTCACTGGGCACACACACACTCATACAGACACTATATAGGGGCAATTTAGAGCAGCCATCCATCCATTATCTCCCGCTTTATCCTATATTAGGGTCGCGGGGGGGGGGGGGGGGGTTCCCCCATGCCCATCCAGAGGAGAAAGTTTAGAGCGCTGGGCAGATACACCCAGGACAGGGGGGCAATCTGTCACTGGGCACACATTCACACAGACACACTCTATATAGGGGCAATTTAGAGCAGCCATCCATCCATTATCTTCCTATTTATCCTCTATTAGGGTCTGCCCAGCGCCCAAAACGTTCTCCCCTGGATGGGCATGGGGAACCCCCCCCCCCTCCCCTCCCCCGTGACCCTAATAGAGGATGAAGCCAAAGATAATGGATGGATGGATCATTAAAGGTAAAGCAATTAGGCGATAATTATCTCTCCTGCACGTTCTGATTGGTCCATTTTTGTTCTGTATTCGTGTAAATTAAAGGTGATCAGGCCTGCTGTTGGAACATCAGCCGCATTCGTTCAGGGAAGTCGTTAATGAATGCAGACTGATTAGATGTGAGTTAATTAGACTCGCGCCGGCGCGGAGCGGGCGGAGAAATCCGGTACGGTGAGCTGCAATCCTCATTAAGCTCATTATTATTAACGATCAATAAAGGCTTTGCTGCTCGAACATACTTGGGAAGATCTTATACAATCTTTTTCTAAATGATTCAGTGAATCATTCACTAAATGATTCAGTGAATCACTCACACACTCACACTCTATATGGGCAATTTGGAGAACTCAATTGACCTTGATCCCTGTTTTTTGGACTGTGGGAGGAAACCGGAGAACCCGGAGGAAACCCACGCAGACACGGGGAGAACATGGAAACTCCACCCAGATGGGGATTCGAACCGGGAATCCCTGGCGCTGAGAGACGGAGCAGGTATTATTAGGGTGGTGGACTGTTCTCAGCACTGCAGTGACACTGACCTTGTGGGGGGGGGGGGGTGCTAGAGTGTACTGTTCTGCATTGCAAAAAGATAATGCGGAGGCATCAGCAGGAAACTCACCCCTGAAACCTAACAGAGTAGGTGACGTTCTGGCAGACTGTCTGCAGGGGGCTCCACCTCAGCACATGTCTCATATTCACCGACTCGATGGGCAGGATGTGTGGGGCAGGTAGCAGGGCTGCATCTGCAACAGAGTGCTCAGATGTTTACTCTCTGGTGAGTTAAAGGGTTAATGCACTCTGACCTTCAGCATCAGTGTCAATAATATAAGGACATTTTAAACATCTGCAGCCTAAAGACAAAAACATGGGACACAGAGTAAGACATAAAAAACCATCCATCCATTATCTTCTGCTTTATCCTCTATTAGGGTCGTGGGGGGGGGTTCCTCATGCCCATCCAGGGGAGAACATTTCGGGCGCTGGGCAGATACACCCAGGACAGGGGGGCAATCTATCACTGGGCACTCACTCACTCACACACACACTCTACTGTATATGGGGCAATTTGGAGAACGCGATTGACCTTGATCCATGTTTTTTGGACTGTAGGAGGAAACCGGAGAACCCGGAGGAAACCCACGCGGACACGGGGAGAACCTGGAAACTCCATCCAGATGGGGATTCGAACCGGGAATCCCCAGCGCTAAGAGGAGAACATGCCAAACCACTAAGCCACCGTGCCACCAGACATAAAAATGTTTTATTTATTTATTTATTTATTTTTATTAATTATAAAAAATATATCTAGCACTGGCGGCACAGTGGCTTAGTGGTTTAGCATGTTCTCCTCTCAGCTCTAGGGATTCCCGGTTCGAATCCCCATCTGGGTGGAGTATCCAGGTTCTCCCCGTGTCCGCGTGGGTTTCCTCCGGGTTCTCCGGTTTCCTCCCACAGTCCAAAAACATGGATCAAGTTCAATTGAGTTCTCCAAATTGCCCCATATAGAGTGTGTCTGTGTGAGTGAGTGTGTGTTCAGTGATAGATTGCCCCCCTGTCCTGGGTGTATCTGCCCAGCGCCCGAAACGTTCTCCCCTGGATGGGCATGGGGAACCCCCCATCCCCCCCATGACCCTAATAGAGGATAAAGCGGAAGATAATGAATGAATGAATATGAAACTGATATGCAGAACCCGTGAGAGTCGTTCAGTAACGAACAGAATATTTCAGATGAGACGAGACTCTCCCATCAGAATGATATTTTAATTCTTACACACACCTTTAATCTGTGAGCAGTTTCCACATGAATCACGGCTCTGTTTACCGATTTCAGTCCAATGTGAGTCATTTGGGCTCAAAGAACGCGCTGTTTGTTCTGTGTACTGACGTCAATAAAATAGTTTATGAAGATGTAATGGTCACCATGTCTTATCAGAACAATATCAAAGGGAGAACATGTTAAACTTCAACGTTCTGCCTTATACCAACTACAAATTCGTTATGCGTTTTGTAAAGCACACTATTTCAACAAAAATTATTATTATTATTGTTTTATTTTTATTTTTTTCCCCTAAATTAGTTTTTTTATTTATTATTAGTTGTATTATATAATCTAATGTTTACTGAACCTCCGCAGTTGAACGACACTTTGATTCAGTTTGAGAAATCGATTCTTGTAAATGGCTCATGAATCCGAGCCCTTCACTTTAGTTTTAATGACTATTTCTTCCATTTTGAGGGCGCGCGGGGGGCTGAGTTGAAATGTTTTAATCTGTCTTTATTTCTTTATTTTTAATCTGCTCGTTTTTTTATTTATAATGGATGTAAACAGCCGGATTAAAACGACTCCCTCGTGCTGACGAACCGAACTGATGCAAACGACTCACCCAAATGAGTCATTTAAGCTACAGCGCCGTTCGGCGAACGTAAATAAATCCATTGTATGCGAATAAAAAACGTTTTCTTTATTTTTAAATCGTCACCAAAACAGAAAAGAAAGCGATTATCCTGCAGCTACAATCAGCAAATATAAGTTTAAATAGTCTGTGTAGCTAAGCCTCAATGCTAGCTGTTAACAGACTGATTTATATCACAATTATCACATTTTATTTATAAAAATAGTTTTAAACTCGTTGGTTTAATCATCGGTTAAACTGATCACGTTTTCCCACCATTTTAATAAAGTGGTTTCGAGTTGTATTTCTGTAATTATTTCATGGACAGGACAGGGGGGGCAATCTATCACTGAACACACACTCACTCACACATACATACTCTATATGGGGCAATTTGGAGAACTCACTTGACCTTGATCCATGTTTTTTGGACTGTGGGAGGAAACCGGAGAACCCGGAGGAAACCCACGCGGACACGGGGAGAACATGGAGACTCCACCCAGATTGGGATTCGAACCGGGAATCCCTAGTGCTGAGAGGAGAACATGCTAAACCACTAAGCCACCGTGCCACTTCCCTAAAATAGTATTTATTTAATTTATTATCAATGTGATTCAGATAAAGCTTCTACCTTTAATTTAGGAGAAGCCGTTTTAGTTTCTGGTTTAATCCCAATGCAAAGTAACACACATCGGCCACAGTGAAGCATGGTGGTGGCAGCATTGCGTCTGAAAGCGCCTACATGTCTGTGGGTAGTTGTTTTGATCTAGTAGGTGTTTAACTGGTTAATTGTGGCGTTTACTGTCGACACGACCTCAGAAGTATCGTTTCCCGTCGTTTTTTTTTCTTTTTCTATTCGATCTTGAGCTAATGAACTCAGCACCAATATAAAATAAATAACTATCGTTCAGGCGGTGGGTGCAGGTCATGACAAAGGGGCGATAAATGGAACCACCACCACTTTACCAGATTTTAACAAAATGTCGCCGGTTAAAGCAAGTCAGGTTTTTAAAACCTGTAATGTTTATTAACCGGGCGGCACGGTGGCTTAGTGGCATGTTCTCCTCTCATCGCTAGGGATTCCCGGTTCGAATCCCCATCTGGGTGGAGTTTCCATGTCCTCCCCCTGTCCGCGTGGGTTTCCTCCGGGTTCTCCGGTTTCCTCCCACAGTCCAAAAAACATGGATCAAGTCAATTGAGTTCTCCAAATTGCCCCATATAGAGTGTGTGCATGAGTGAGTGTGTGTCCAGCGATAGATTGGCGTCCTGTCCTTGGGCGTCTGCCCAGCGCCCAAGGCGCTCTCCCCTGGATGGGCATGGGGATCCCCCCCAACATGTTTGTAAACCAAAAATGCTCTTGGTCGTGAATGAGGTTAGAGATACATACGGATGAGCTTCACGACGAGGAGCAGACTGGAGCTGAAGCTTCTGGTCTGGATCATAACCTCCCGTTGGAAGCCTCTTTGGTTCAGCTGTCCTTTCGCCGCTTTACTGTCCCATCGCTGCCCCAGAACATTCAGGTTCGGACACCTCGCCGCACACAGCTTCACTTCACAGCTTCACCAAAACCAAAATCCCCCCAAAAGATCCAACGTTTGGAGACGCCAACCAGCTGCAATGCCGCTCCAACGGCCGATGTGTTTCAACCTCAGTTTGGGAACCAGGTTCGGACGTGCACCGAGGCGGCAGGGTGACGTGTTGGAATCTGAAAATTAAGTCACAGCAAAGCTGACCTGTATGACTTGTTTTGGGCCCGCCCACTAGTTTAGAACGCGGCATGACAGACAGAGCGACGAGACACGGATGAAGAAAAAGATTAAAGATCGTCACGGTGAACACACCTGAAATGATAACTGCATAAAGAAAAACCTCTCACACATGACTGCGTTTACATTCAGATCAACTGGCAACCTGCCCGAGGAATTATTCAATCATTCATTCATTATCTTACGCTTTATCCTATATATTAGGGTAGTGGGGGGTTCCCCATGCCCGTCCAGGGGAGAACGTTTCGGGTGCTGGGCAGATACACCCAGGACAGGACGCCAATCTATCACTGGACACACACTCACTCACACAGACACACTATATATGGGGCATTTTGGAGAATTCCATTGACCTTGATCCATGTTTTTGGACTGTGGGAGGAAACCGGAGAACCCAGAGGAAACCCACGCAGACACGGGGAGAACATGGAAACTCCACCCAGATGGGGATTCGAACCGGGAACCCCTAGCGCAGAGAGGAGAACATGCTAAACCACTAAGCCACCGTGCCGCCCTTGAAACATATATATTCCTCCCACAGTCCAAAAACATGGATCAAGGTCATATGAATTCTCCAAATTGCCCCATATAGAGTGTGTCTGTGTGAGTAAGTGTTTGGCCAGCGATAGATTGCCCCCCTGTCCTGGGTGTATCTGCCCAGCGCCCGAAACGTTCTCCCCTGGATGGGCATGGAGAACCCCCCCCCCCCCCCCCCCCCCCCCCGCGACCCTAATAGATGATAAAGCGGAAGATAATGAATATATATATATATATATATATATATATATATATATATATATATATATATATATATATATATATATATATATATATAAGAGAACATATGTAGTGAGAACATATGTAACTTCATATAAGTACAAGAGCCAATAATTAACCACAGGAATAAAAAATTATTAATTAGTTCTTCAAGTTCCCGCTTGCACGTCCCACAGCATCACCTGAGCTTCAGATTGAAATATATACGAATGTTCCCTTAAAATGTTTAAATACCGTGTTTATAACTTATTATAAATCTTTAATGTAACCTATCTGACTAAAAACAATACAATTCTGCCGTCAGCACTCAAATGACGTCATTATTAGTAATGTTCGATGTCTGTGAAAGCGTGCGGTTGTTGTAATGCGCCGGTCGTCCAGCAGACGGCGGTGTGGAGGGTCTGCCGGAACTCGGCGGGTCTGGAGGAGGCTTTGGACTTTTGACTGTTGTCCGTTTCTGAAGCTGATCGTAAAAACATAAACGTGTGTGCGCGAGCGAGGCGTCCCGATGACGTCAGTCTCAACTGAAACCGCGAAAACCGAGTTTATTCAGCTCGATAAACGGAACCACAGACGGGAAGCGACCGACGCGCTGCAGAACTAACAAACGACCGACGTTCCTCTCACAACGTTTGCTTGGGTTTTTCACGGAACACGGCGCTTTTTAACTTACAGATGGTTTTCCACTTGTTAGAGTTTTTAATTGTTAAATCCGGGTCACATGATCGCCACACTCTTAAGGAGGACGAGTTCCCTCACTGAGTCTCGGTCCTCACAAGACGTCTTCCTTAAAATATCAACATAACAGGGAGTTTTGTCTTGCCGCTGCTTAGTGACGATGTTACTGTTTACTGTTGTAAAAAGCGCGACATAAATTAAATGACTTGAACTTGAATTTAAATTACTTGAACTAGTTTAAACCAGGCACGGTGGTTTAGCATGTTCTCCTCTCAGCGCTAGAGATTCCCGGTTCCAATCCCCATCTGGGTGGAGTTTTCATGTTCTCCCCGTGTCTGCGTGGGTTTCCTCCGGGTTCTCCGGTTTCCTCCCACAGTCCAAAAACATGGATCAAATCAATTGAGTTCTCCAAATTGCCCCATATAGAGTGTGTCTGTGTGAGTGAGTGTGTGCCCAGCGATAGGTTGGCGCCCTGTCCTGGGTGTATCTGCTCAGCGCCCGAGACGCTCTCCCCTGGATGGGCATGGGGAACCCCCCCCCCCACGACCCTAATAGAGGATAAAGCGGAAGATAATAGTTGGTTGGATGGATGGTATTTAGGGCGTGGCAGCTCAGTTGTTAGGATGTTTGAAGGTTGTGGGTTCAAATCCGAGGTGGGTCCTTGAGCAATACACTTCCTCATTTCTCCAGGGGGTGCTGTGTGGAGGAAAGCCACGCGGACACGGGGAGAACATGGAAACTCCACCCAGATTGGGATTCGAACCTGGAATCCCCAGTGCTGAGAGGAGAACATGCCAACCACTAAGCCACCGTGCCGCCCAACTGAGCTGCCACGCCCTAAATAAATAAATCAAATATCTAGCCATGAATTTGAGACAAGCGTTTGCTGATTAGTGGACACAGTTTGGAAACGGCGCTTTGTTCCAATGCGACGGTTCCCCGGCACACGGTGAGGTTCTCCATTGGAGTTCCTCTCAGGTTCTTGTGGTAATCACGCTGCATGTCCCGATACTATTGTCCTTATAGTGTAAAGGACAAACAACATATTTCTGCAGTGGACCGGTGGTCGGCCCATTGCAGGGCAGACACGCATTGGTGAGAACCTGGAGAACTTCCCACTCGTCCCTTCCCTTCCTCGTTTTTGAAGTCCTCCTGGGGGCTGAGGGTTTGTGAATGTGCCGGGTTCTGCGATAATTCCTGTAATTGAGAAGTTTGGGATAAAATATGTTAATTTCAGGAGTCAGAGTGCGGAGACATCATAGAACATTTCTGTAGAATGTTGGGCGGGTGTGGAACCGGAGTCGTCCGGCGTGGAAGACGTTCACCAGCTCAGAGTATCAATCATCGCTGATAACACCAAACATGGTTATCAGTGTCCCTGTGCAGCTCCGCACCTGCCCCATCGTCATCGCGGGCGCTGGGTGTGGCCCTCGGCTTTTATGGCCCTCGGCTTTATGGCCCTCGCTAAAGGCCAAAGTCCCGACCGAGGGGGAACCCATTCTCACAGAGATCCGGATACGTCCCGAGCCTCCGCAGACCGTCCCGCCGCGCCACGAAAGTCCGAGCGAAATGTCGACCGCCTTGGAGGTGACCGGGTTCCTGATGGGCGTCGCCGCCTGGCTGGTGATCGGCGCCGCGCTGGCCAACGACTACTGGAAGGTTTCGTCTTTCTCGGGCAGCGTGATCATCTCGAACCGCCAGTACGAGAACCTGTGGCACTCCTGCGCCGAATCCAGCACCGGCATCGCAGAGTGCCGCGACTTCGAGTCCCTGCTGAACCTGCCACGTGAGCGCCGCTTCATTCCCACTTCATTTAGTTAAGAGGAACATGATGCGAGATATTATTTTATTGTAAATGATCGTTGGTGCATTTTGGCAATTGTTACCAAATACAGGATAAGAATTAAGGGTCTGCCGCCATTTCGTCTCCGAGTCACATGATCAGGACTGGTGTAAAAGCACCGAGTGGCTTTTTTATGGTTCTTTAATGATTAATAGGGTTTTAGAAAACCGCCAAACTAGGGTTCCGCCAATGCGGCAGGCAAAGTAACCGCCTTACGATTCAGCAGGACACCGAATAGCTAACATTGGTTCCTCAAACGAGACGTCAACGTTCACCCTTCAACCAGAAATGTTATGTTGTGCGTTCTATCGTTGGCGTCGTTGGTGTCATTGCCGTCATTGGCATCATTGCCGTCATTGGCGTCATTGGCGTCGGTGTATTAAAAAGGTTCCTGACTTTGGTTCCCACAGCCCACGTGCAGGCGTGTCGGGCGCTGATGATCATGGCGCTGATCCTGGGCCTGACCGCCATGATCGTGTCCATCATGGGCCTCAAGTGTATCACCTTCGGGAGCTCCAGCCAGGAGAAGAAGGCCAAAATGGCCACGGCGGGCGGCGCCCTCTTCATCCTGGGGGGTGAGTACGGTTTCACAGATTGACCCTCATCCCAATCCCTAAAATCTGATGTTAGTCACCTCAGTCTTCAGCAAAGCTCTGATCTCAAGCTGATTTAGAACCTGTGGGATGAATCGGAATGCCAACTGTCAGCCTACTCAATATTAGTGCATGTCCTCACTAACGGATTGCACACTCAAACCAATGGGTTGTCCAAAGGAGTTGATTCTACCTGTGAGCATTTTGTATGTTCTCCTCATGTCCTTGGCCTCAGTAGAAACATAAGACGGCGAAACCTTTTGCTTCCTGAGTGCCGGGATAGGCTCCAGCACCTTTTGATTCGATCTGAACGTCACCGATGTGTGTTTATGTTTGTATGTCTTTTTCAGGACTGTGTTGCATGATCGCCGCCTCCTGGTACGCCGCACGCATCGTCCAGGATTTCAAAAATCCCTTTAATGGAGGCATTAAGTAAGTCTTTCCACACGTTTCCTCGTTCCTATCCCGTCACGTTGATGGGAGCAGTGTGGTGTGTGGAATCCAACGCTCGTCCTCTGATTCTGTTAATAATATACACAAACAGAAATACACTGCGAATATCACAAATCTGTGTGTGTGTGTGTGTGTGTGTGTGTGTGTGTGTGTGTGCGTGTGTGTTTGTGCACAGGTTCGAGTTGGGTGCAGGTCTGTACATGGGTTGGGCCGGTGCCTGCATGTCTATACTGGGAGGAGCTTTGCTCTGTTGTTCCTGCAAAGAGGCCTCATCAGGAAAGTCCAGCAGGTGAGACAATGTGAGACAGTGTGGTGGTGAATGTGAGACAGTGTGGTGTGAATGTGAGACAGTGCGTTGTGAATGTGAGACAGTGTGGTGTGAATGTGAGACAGTGTGGTGGTGAATGTGAGACAGTGTGGAGGTGAATGTGAGACAGTGTGGTGTGAATGTGAGACAGTGTGGTGGTGAATGTGAGACAGTGTGGTGTGAATGTGAGACAGTGTGGAGGTGAATGTGAGACAGTGTGGTGTGAATGTGAGACAGTGTGGTGGTGAATGTGAGACAGTGTGAGACAGTGTGGTGGTGAATGTGAGACAGTGTGGTGGTGAATGTGAGACAGTGCGTTGTGAATGTGAGACAGTGTGGTGGTGAATGTGAGACAGTGTGGTGTGAATGTGAGACAGTGTGGTGGTGAATGTGAGACAGTGTGGAGGTGAATGTGAGACAGTGCGTTGTGAATGTGAGACAGTGTGGTGTGAATGTGAGACAGTGTGGTGTGAATGTGAGACAGTGTGGTGGTGAATGTGAGACAGTGTGAGACAGTGTGGTGTGAATGTGAGACAGTGTGAGACAGTGTGAGACAGTGTGAGACAGTGTGGTGGTGAATGTGAGACAGTGTGGTGGTGAATGTGAGACAGTGTGTGAGACAGTGTGGTGGTGAATGTGAGACAGTGTGGTGGTGAATGTGAGACAGTGTGGTGGTGAATGTGAGACAGTGTGGAGGTGAATGTGAGACAGTGCGTTGTGAATGTGAGACAGTGTGGTGTGAATGTGAGACAGTGTGGTGGTGAATGTGAGACAGTGTGAGACAGTGTGGTGTGAATGTGAGACAGTGTGAGACAGTGTGAGACAGTGTGAGACAGTGTGAGACAGTGTGGTGGTGAATGTGAGACAGTGTGGTGGTGAATGTGAGACAGTGTGTGAGACAGTGTGGTGGTGAATGTGAGACAGTGTGGTGGTGAATGTGAGACAGTGTGGTGGTGAATGTGAGACAGTGTGGTGTGAATGTGAGACAGTGTGAGACAGTGTGAGACAGTGTGAGACAGTGTGGTGGTGAATGTGAGACAGTGTGGTGGTGAATGTGAGACAGTGTGTGAGACAGTGTGGTGGTGAATGTGAGACAGTGTGGTGGTGAATGTGAGACAGTGTGGTGGTGAATGTGAGACAGTGTGTGAGACAGTGTGGTGTGAATGTGAGACAGTGTGTGAGACAGTGTGGTGGTGAATGTGAGACAGTGTGGTGGTGAATATGAGACAGTGTGGTGTGAATGTGAGACAGTGTGGTGGTGAATATGAGACATGTCTGTATCTCATGTTTGTTGTTGGTGTGTGTTTTGTCTGGTGTGATGTGTCTCATGTTTGGTTTTGTCTGGTGTCCCACGTTTGGTGTGTTTTTTGTCTGGGGAATGTATCTTATGTTCCATTGTGTGTTTTGTCTGGTGTCTCATTTTTGTTGTGTGTTTTGTCTGGTGTCTCATTTTTGTTGTGTGTTTTGCCTGGGGGGCGTAACTTATGTTCCGTTGTGTGTTTTCTCTGGTGTCCCATGTTTGTTTTTGAGTTTTGTCTGCGGGATGTGTGTGATGTTTCGTTTTGTTAAGTTTCATCTGGGGGGATGTGTCTCATATTCCGTTGTGTGTTTTGTCTGATGTCTGATGTTCTGTTGTGTGTTTTGTCTGATGTTCTGTTGTGTGTTTTGTCTGATGTTCTGTTGTTCGTTGTGTGTTTTGTCTGTTGTTCTGTTGTGTGTTTTGTCTGATGTTGGTTTTGGTTTGTGTGTGTTTAACAGAGGGTACTACTCGGGGACTCAGCCTCAGAAGATTCACAAACCCGTATCGGAACCGGAGACGGCGAGGGCCTACGTTTAGAGTTCCGTCGTCTTGTTACTCGTTCAGTTTCTTTTCTTTTCTTTTCTTTGTTTGTTGTTAGTTTAGTTTTATTTTGTTTAAGTGATCATTCTGTGAGAGTTTAATGCGGTGGTCGTGTTTCTGGATGCATTGTGTTCGATCAGGTTTAATAAAGTTGAGTTTTTGACTCAGTTGCCGCGTTCTTTTAAACTCTGGAGCGTTCTGCGGCGAGCGCTGCAGGTTATTCGGACTCGGGTTCGTTTCTGCTGTGATGCTAATCCTGGATGAGCTAACGATTACAGCGCCCGCGTTACGAACGCGCTCTCGCGCCGCGGAACAGCCGTGCTGACACTCAGAGTGCGGGATTACACCTTTAAACCAGATTAGATGTGAGGAGAGGGGAGAGGCCTGTATGCCCCTGGGGTGTTACGCAAGGTTCGGTCATTAGACCGTCAGAGTTGTGATCGGTTTATTCGCCTGCTTACGTTTGATAATAATAATAATATATCATTTAAATTAATTTATAAATTACATTAATTTAAATTAATAATAATTAAAAATGTAAAATTTAATATATAAATTATATATATTATTTAATTTATCATTTTTAATAATAATTTTAAAATAATAATAATAATAATAATATCCAGGGATTATTATACATGAGCTCTGTACTCTCTGTTCTCTGGGGAGAACATGCAAACTCCGCCCAGATTGGGATTCGAATCTGGACCCCCAGCGATGAGAGGAGAACATGCCAACAACTTGGAGCATGGAGAGTGGGGGGTGTTCTCCATGCCCATCCAGGGGAGAACGTTTCGGGCGCTGGGCAGATACACCCAGGACAGGGGAGGGGGCAATCTATCACTGGACCCACACTCCCTCACACATACACACAATCACACACTCTATATTTAAATGGGGCAATCTGGAGCATTCGATTTGACCTTTTACAACACCTTGAATCCATGTTTTTTGGACTTTGGGAGGAAACCGGAGAACCCTGAAGAGAACCCATGTGGACACGGGGAGGACATGCACACTCCACCCAGATTGGGATTGGAACCTGGAACCAGTACACCAACCATAAGGACCAAAGTATGATCATTGGGATCCCGACTCACACCCGTGGGTGGAGAGCCCACGCCGGTCCACGTGAGCGCAGCGTGTGAGTCACTCCACGGTTCCGTAATCCCCCCCGCTGCTGACCAAGGGGAACACACCCAATCCGCTCAGGCCAGGCGCTCCCGCCGCGGGAGGCGCGAATCAGATTCAGTCCACCGGCGGCTCACCCGATCAGCTGGATACAAATAGCCGCGTTCAACCCGCCGGTCAGCACTCGGTCAGCACTCGGTTCCCGTCGTCCCCTCACTCCAGACGTCCCACAGGGACCTCCGGCAGCAGGTGAGACCCCTGGGAAAGCCCTAGAGAACCATGTGGATTACGAGTAATCGTCCTATTCGGTGGTTCAACCCGTGATTGGAACGTTTAGGCTCCGCCTATTCCATATAGATGGGCTTTGTAGTTCTTTAATTACAATCTGTAGTTCTGCTAACGATCGAGAATAAATTGAATTGAATTGTACGATGTCGTTGTTGTTTTTTTCGGGTTGGTGGTTCAGACGCGATGAGCCCCAAGAACGTCATCTTTAAGAAGGCATGCAAGGACAAGTCGGTGAGTTCGTACGGCCGTTCGTCTGATCGGACGGCGTGTAGCGGCGGCGTCCCGTCCCGTGGGACGTCTGACGTCGCTGTCGCCGTGTGTCTTTCAGGTGGCCGTGTACATGGGGAGACGGGATTTCGTCGATCGCGTCGACTCCGTAGACCCAGTAGGTGAGGAAACCCACTCCGGTCACACGATTCGTCCCGTCGGCATTCTCCCTGGTGTCCCACAGGGGTGGGTGCTGGGACCATTGGTGTTATATTGTTGATATATTATGAACTGTGTTTGTTTCAGACGGCGTTGTGCTGATAGACCACGAACTCCTGAAGGGCAGAAAAGGTACGACTCTTAAAACGATAGACGTCTGGTGACGTCACACACACACCTTATATGGTTATATTAGCTATAGGACAGTTCAACAGTTTAGGGAAGGCCCTTAAAATAATATATATGTGGGAAATACTGTGTGATAGATTGGCGTCCTGTCCTGGGTGTATCTGCCCAGCGCCCGAAACTTTCTCCCCTGGATGGGCATGGGCAACCCCCTCGACCCCCCCCCCCGCGACCCTAATAGAGGGTAAAGCAGAAGATAATGGACGGATGGACTCACACTCACTTCTGAATGTTTATTATCTCAAATGATATTGATTTGCATGTCTTTGGGCTGTGAGGACACTTCCTTTCCACCTTAGAAGACGGGGAGAACATGCAAACTCCCAATAAAAATGACCATTTGGTTCTGAGGTTATTCTCAGGGTGGATAACGGCTCATGGGTCCAACATTTGGAGGTTGCAGGTCCTGGACGTTTGGACTGAAATACATTATCATTGGTCCAATTAATTGAATGAATCAGTGGTCAGTGAATCAGTGGGCAGTGAATCAATAGGTGGTGAGTCAGTGGGCGGTGAATCAGTGGGCAGTGAATCAGTGGGTGGTGAATCAGTGGGCAGTGAATCAGTGGGCAGTGAATCAGTGGGCATTGAATCAGTGGGTGGTGAATCAGTGGGCAGACTGATTCATTTTCGTGAGTTGATTCTTCTAGACATCAGGAAAACCCCTTAATCGTTCTTAGTCTTTAGATTTACATTTTAGAGCAAAGATTGATTGGACCAATCATGACATTAATTAATTAATTAATTAATTAGTTGGTCCCATATCGTTGGTCCAATTCACCTAAAAATGAAATGTAAATGTTTTTAATGTGGATTTTGATGAATGCCCCCCCCCCAGCCTTCGTCACGCTGTCCTGCACGTTCCGTTATGGGCGAGACGACATGGATGTGATGGGGCTCGCCTTCAGGAGAGACATCTATCTGTCCACCCGGCAGATCTACCCCCCGCTGCAGGACCGAGAGCAGTGCACCCTCACCAAAGTGCAGGAGAAACTGCTGCGCAAGCTCGGCCACAGCGCCTACCCCTTCTTCTTTGAGGTGGGTTCCGTATGGATGGGGTTCTTCAGTTCCACTTGTATGAGCAATGTCCTCCATCACGTCCTCAAGAACACACCAGTTCATTTTCTTGGCGTCTGAAAGAATCGACTAAAGAATCATCTGCCTACTGATTCACCACCCACCGATTCACTGCGCACTGATTCACAGCCCCCTGACTCACCACCTACTGATTCACCACCCTCTGATTTATCGCCCACTGACTCATAACTCACTGATTCACTGTCCACTGATTCACTGCCCACTGATTCACTGTCCACAGAATCACTGTCCACTGATTCATCGCCCACTTATTCACTGCCAACTGATTCACCGCTCACTGACTTACCACCTACTGATTCACCGCTCACTGACTCATCCCTCACTGATTCACTGTCCACTGATTCACCGCCCACTGATTCACTGCCTGACGATTCAGTGTCCACTGACTCACTGCCCACAGATTCACCGCCCACTGACTTACCATGTACAGATTCACTGCTCAATGATTCACTGCTCACTGATTCACTGCCCACTGTAAAGTCTGGTGCGTTACCGGGGTGAGAGTTATGATGTCATAGTGACATGTTAAAACCCTGCGTCTGTACATTTCATTAGTCTGAGGTTTTGTTCTTTAATCCAGTTTCCTGATAATCTCCCGTGTTCCGTGGGATTACAACCGGCTCCTACAGATGTGGGGAAGGTGAGGCGTCTCGTTTTAAACTCCATCGCCAGGACATTTCTGGCTCTGCCCAACGGAACGCTGTAACGCTGACATGTTCCTCTCGATTGCCCCTCAGCACTGTGCGGTGGAGTTCGAGGTGAAGGTCTTCAGCGCCGAGAACCTGGATGTTAAAATCCGCAAAAGGTCTGTTTCTAATATTTATATCATAAATACATAAAAAAAAACACTCTGAACGATGTCTGAGGTTACCATGGTGATAAAGTTGCCATGTGGTTACCATGGTGATAAAGTTGCCATTTGGTAACCATGGTGATAAAGTTGCCATGAGGTTACCATGGTGATAAAGTTGCCATGTGGTTACCATGGTGATAAAGTTGCCATGAGGTTACCATGGTGATAAAGTTGCCATTTAGTAACCATGGTGATATAGTTGCCATGTGGTTACCATGGTGATAAAGTTGCCATGTGGTTACCATGGTGATAAAGTTGCCATGAGGTTACCATGGTGATAAAGTTGCCATGTGGTTACCATGGTGATAAAGTTGCCATGAGGTTACCATGGTGATAAAGTAGCCATTTGGTAACCATGGTGAAAAAGTTGCCATGTGGTTACCATGGTGATAAAGCTGCCATGAGGTTACCATGGTGATAATATTGCCATGAGGTTACCATGGTGATAAAGTTGCCATGTGGTTACCATGGTGATAAAGCTGCCATGAGGTTACCATGGTGATAAAGTTGCCATGAGGTTACCATGGTGATAAAGTTGCCATGAGGTTACCATGGTGATAAAGTTGCCATGTGGTTACCATGGTGATAAAGTAGCCATTTGGTAACCATGGTGATGAAGTTGTCATGTGGTTACCATGGTGATAAAGCTGCCATGAGGTTACCATGGTGATAATATTGCCATGTGGTTACCATGGTGATAAAGTTGTCTAATTTGCCTACAGTACTTACACACAGAGGAGTGTCCTCCACATTTAAGCCATCCGTGCCGTCAAACACACACACTCACACACACACACACACACACACACACACACACACACACACAGTGTGTGGGCAGCCCTGTATACTGCACCCAATTGGGTTGAGCACTATGGGTTAGGTTCCTTGCCGTAGTTCTTGTTGGCACCGGGAATCGAACCGGGGACCTTCAGGTCGCAACTCACTATATCAAAATGAATTAATTTGGGTTAAATCGCCGATTCGCCTCCGTCACCTCCGATTCTGGGTCTCTGTATATTGACCCCTCACTATTATAGTACAGAACTGATGCTACGGGGGTCAGGAACCGATACCAAGTAACAAGTGCAGGTTATAACAGTCACAGTTTAGCAGCAAGCCGTTTTAAAAACAGGTCCAACTGCGGTTCCAAACTCCAGAACAAAAGCTCAGACATCTGAAGTCTAACTGGAACCTCCACCCATCACTGTTACACAACACGCCTCTGCCTGATCGACAACACACCGTCAGGTCTGATCACAGCTCAGTGAGTCCAATGACCACCACCATGGACAGAGCAGGTTCTATTAGGGTGGTGGATGGTTCTCAGCACTGCAGTGATGCTGACGTGGTGGTGCAGGTGTGATGGTGTGTGGTGCTTACCTCAACGTTGTCTCTGCTCGCGTCTTCCGTAGAAGCACCGTACGCCTGATGATCCGCAAGGTGCAGTACGCAACGGAGAACGCGGGACCCGCGCCGTCGGTCTCCGTCACCCGGGACTTCCTGATGTCTGATAAGCCTCTACACGTGGAGGCGAGTCTGCAGAAGCAGGTAGGGTCTGAGTTCAGCTTTATTAGGGTGGTGGATCAGACACAGCAGTGCTGCTGGACTGTAAACCCTGTATCCACTCACTGTACATGCTGTTATACTCCTCCACCTTAATGCTCCACTGTGTAGATGTAGAATCAGAGGCAGTAGGTCCTGCACAGAGTGTGCCGCCCCCTTTTATTTATTTATATATACATACAGAGTATGTTCTACAGAATGGAACTGTTGTTCTACAAAGGAATCCCTAGTGATGAGAGGAGAACATACCAACCACTAAGCCTCCGTGCCACCCCCTTTTATATAGAGTATGTTTACAGTTGTTCTTCTGTACAAAGGAATCCCTAGTGCTGAGAGGAGAACATGCCAATCACTAAGCCCCCTTTTATTATATTATATATATATATATATATATGAGGCGGCACGGTGGCTTAGTGGTTTAGCATTCCCGGTTCGAATCCCCATCTGGGTGGAGTTTACATGTTCTCCCCGTGTCCGCGTGGGTTTCCTCCGGGTTCTCCGGTTTCCTCCCGCAGTCCAAAAACATGGATCAAGGTCAATTGAGTTCTCCAAATTGCCCCATATAGAGTGTGTCTGTGTGAGTGAGTGTGTGTCCAGTGATAGATTGGCGCCCTGTCCTGGGTCTATCTGCCCAGCGCCCGAAACGTTCTCCCCTGGATGGGCATGGGGAACCCCCCCACCCCCCGCAACCCTAATAGAGAATGGAACTGTTGTTCTACAAAGTCCAATCTATATGAGAAACAAGACTGTGTATCTAATAAATTGGCCGGTGAGTGTGATTAAACGATTAAACGATTTATCGTTTGTTTTATTAATTAAATTAATATTTAAATGTCGTGCAGACATATTATCACGGCGAGGCCATCAAGGTGCGGGTCAACATCAACAACGAGTCCAACAAGAGCGTGAGGAACATCGTTCTGGCAGGTGAGAGTTCAGGAACCCCGGCGGGACGGTCAGACATGAGAACCTGAGCCAAAGGTCAGAACTTAAACGGTTCCTTGCTTCTCTCCGGTGCCTCCAGTCGATCAGATCGCCAACGTCGTGCTCTACTCCAACGACAGCTACATGAAGTCCGTGGCCATCGAGGATTCTGGGTAAGAACGTTGGGTGATAGTCGTGTGAGAGGTTGGGTTTTCCCAACAATTAGAGAACAGCATACCAAAGGGGGCGGGGCTAACAAGGTTCGTTCGTGCAGAGACTCCTTGGGGCCGGGTGGTAAAATGGAGAAGGTGTACACGCTGCTCCCCCTGCTGGCCAATAATAAGGACAGACGTGGGATTGCACTGGATGGGAAGCTCAAGCATGAAGACACCAATCTGGCTTCAAGCAGCATGTGGGTGCAACCTCCTGATGTTCAGGCTACACCTACACCTTCACCTGCACCTACACCTACATCTACACCTACACCTACACCTGCACCTACACCTACACCTGCACCTACACCTGCACCTACACCTACACCTACACCTACACCTACACCTGCACCTACACCTACATCTACACCTACACCTACACCTGCACCTACACCTACACCTGCACCTACACCTGCACCTACACCTACACCTACACCTACACCTACACCTGCACCTACACCTGCACCTACACCTACATCTACACCTACACCTACACCTGCACCTACACCTACACCTGCACCTACACCTGCACCTACACCTACACCTGCACCTACACCTGCACCTACACCTGCACCTACACCTGCACCTTCACCTTCACCTACACCTACACCTACACCTACACCTGCACCTACACCTACACCTGCACCTACACCTACACCTACACCTACACCTGCACCTACACCTGCACCTACACCTGCACCTACACCTGCACCTTCACCTACACCTACACCTACACCTACACCTACACCTACACCTTCACCTGCACCTACACCTACATCTACACCTACACCTGCACCTACACCTACACCTACACCTGCACCTACACCTACACCTACACCTTCACCTACACCTACACCTACACCTGCACCTACACCTACATCTACACCTACACCTGCACCTACACCTACACCTGCACCTACACCTACACCTACACCTGCACCTACACCTGCACCTGCACCTACACCTACACCTGCACCTGCACCTACACCTGCACCTACACCTACACCTACACCTGCACCTACACCTGCACCTACACCTGCACCTACACCTACACCTGCACATACACCTGCACCTACACCTACACCTGCACCTGCACCTACAACTACACCTACACCTGCACCTGCACCTACACCTGCACCTACACCTACACCTACACCTGCACCTACACCTACACCTACACCTACACCTGCACCTACACCTACACCTACACCTACACCTTCACCTTCACCTACACCTAAACCTATACCTACATCTACACCTGCACCTACACCTACACCTGCACCTACACCTGCACCTGCACCTACACCTGCACCTTCATCTGCACCTACACCTACACCTGCACCTACACCTGCACCTGCACCTACACCTGCACCTGCACCTACACCTGCACCTGCACCTACACCTACACCTACACCTACACCTACACCTGCACCTACACCTACACCTTCACCTGCACCTACACCTGCACCTACACCTACACCTACACCTGCACCTACACCTGCACCTACACCTACACCTACACCTACACCTGCACCTACACCTGCACCTACACCTACACCTGCACCTACACCTGCACCTACACCTACACCTACAGCTAAACCTACACCTACACCTGCACCTACACCTACACCTACACCTACAGCTAAACCTACACCTGCACCTACACCTGCACCTGCACCTACACCTACACCTACACCTTCACCTTCACCTTCACCTACACCTAAACCTATACCTACATCTACACCTGCACCTACACCTACACCTGCACCTACACCTACACCTACACCTACACCTGCACCTACACCTACACCTACACCTGCACCTACACCTGCACCTACACCTACACCTACACCTACACCTGCACCTACACCTGCACCTACACCTACACCTTCACCTGCACCTACACCTACACCTACACCTGCACCTACACCTGCACCTACACCTACACCTACACCTACACCTGCACCTACACCTGCACCTACACCTACACCTGCACCTACACCTGCACCTACACCTACACCTACAGCTAAACCTACACCTGCACCTACACCTACATCTACACCTACACCTGCACCTGCACCTACACCTACACCTACACCTTCACCTTCACCTTCACCTGCACCTGCACCTACACCTACACCTACACCTGCACCTACACCTACACCTACACCTGCACCTACACCTGCACCTACACCTACACCTACACCTACACCTGCACCTACACCTGCACCTACACCTACACCTTCACCTGCACCTACACCTACACCTACACCTGCACCTACACCTGCACCTACACCTACACCTACACCTACACCTGCACCTACACCTGCACCTACACCTACACCTGCACCTACACCTGCACCTACACCTACACCTACAGCTAAACCTACACCTACACCTACACCTACATCTACACCTACACCTGCACCTGCACCTACACCTACACCTACACCTTCACCTTCACCTTCACCTACACCTAAACCTATACCTACATCTACACCTGCACCTACACCTACACCTGCACCTACACCTACACCTACACCTACACCTGCACCTACACCTACACCTACACCTGCACCTACACCTGCACCTACACCTACACCTACACCTGCACCTGCACCTGCACCTGCACCTACACCTGCACCTACACCTACACCTGCACCTACACCTGCACCTACACCTACACCTACACCTACACCTGCACCTACACCTACACCTGCACCTACACCTACATCTACACCTACACCTGCACCTGCACCTGCACCTACACCTACACCTACACCTGCACCTGCACCTACACCTGCACCTGCACCTACACCTACACCTGCACCTGCACCTTCACGACGTCCTCACCATGGTTACAGTGTGGTTTGTTTCTGGTGCAGTATTAAGGAGGGCGTCCTGAGGGAGGTGTTGGGGATCTTGGTGTCCTACAAGATCACGGTGAAGCTCGTCATGGGAGGGTCAGTACGCACCTGCCCTGTAATCTGGAGGTTATAGAACGTGTCTATTTTACAAATTAAAAGTCTTTTGTTGTTCCTCTTTTGCAGGCTGATGGGATCCAGGTGAACATCAGAGTCTCTCTCTCTCTTAAATAAACTCTCTTAATTAATTAATTAATTCATTAATTCTTCTTTATTTTTAAAGTGAGGTTGGCTTGGAGCTGCCGTTCCAGCTCATGCACCCGAAACCCGACGCAGGTACGAAACACCAACACCACCCGTCCCCACCCGTCCCCACCCGTCCCCACCCGCCCTCACCCGTCCACTACAATACAGAATTGTCTCGTATTTGGCAAATAAATCTGCCGAGATTTCCATAAATGTCTCATTAACATTTCTGTTACGCAGCATCAACATTAAATCTAACAATCATGATTAAAAGCTTCCCTCTTCTCCAAAACCCGGATGTAACAACGGATTCTGTGACCTTCTGTGAGGGCGCTGTTGTCAATTTAGAAAAGAAAATGTTTATTCTTATATATATATATTTACATACCCTAGATCAAAAATTGTATTTTGTGTTAAAATGTTTATATTTTTGAGGAATACGGTGTTCAGTAATCATTATATAAATTCAACTTACCCATTTTATAATCTAAGCTATTATTCTTAATTTATTCATTCATTATCTTCTGCTTAATCCTCTACTTGGGTCACGCGGGGGGGGGGGGGAGTACCTAGTAGAGGATTAAGCGGAAGATAATGAATGAATAAATTGTAGTGTGTAGTGCCCAATGTAGTGTGTGTAACACAGACACACACTATATGGGGCAATTCAGAGCATTCAATTCACCTTGAATCCATGTTTTTGGACTGTGGGACGTAACCGGAGAACCCGGAGGAAACCCACGCGGACGCGGGGAGAACATGGAAACTCCACCCGGATTGGGATTCGAACCGGGAATCCCTAGTGCTGAGAGGAGAACATGCCAAACCACTAAGCCACCGTGCTTTTTTTGTATCTAATATATATGTATATATAGTATATATAAACACATCCTCAAAATTGAGTTTATTGATCTAACCATCTGATTTTTTTTTTTTTTTTTGTTGCTTCCTGAAGTGAGAGACAGGTTGGTTTCCGTTTCGTCGTCATGGCGATGACTTATAATTAAAAACACGTGACCCGACGTGGACGAGCTTCCGTCCCGTTGTCATGCTTTTCTCTTTTTGTCCCTCGCGCAGTGAGCTGGAGGAGGAGATGGTGTTTGAGGAGTTCAAACGCTCCAACCTGAAGGGCATGCAGGAGGACGACGAGGAGGGGAACATCTCCGCCGGCGAACCGTAAAAAGGAAGGGCCTATCCCAGTATGCAAACCTTCTGAGATGAGAGGGCCGCGGTCGTCGTCTGCGCTGTTGTAGAATTAAAAAACCTAGCCGTGATTCCATCTTATTATTTATAAAATGTAGAGAATCCCTCTCTGCTGCTATTTAGTCCTTTAAAGTTAAATAAAAGTAATAAATCGGGTTCTCTGCCTGATGTGTCGGAGAGTAAATCACGTACGTTTACGCTCTTTTTCATCCCGTTTATTTAAATCGAAGATTAAAGTATTCATCAGTAATGTTTTTATTTGAGTACAAAATAAAAAAAAAAAAAACATGAATAAAATCCACATGGCAGCCATAATGCTCAGTGAGTGCAATACCCAACGTTACCACTAGATGTCCTATGAAATAAGGTGATAGTATGAGAACAATGGCACTGTTTTGGTCTCTGTTCGTCTCGTTTGGATCGTCCTCGTCTTCGGTTCCGTCGCATGTGGTTGGGTGTGTGTGAGTTTGGGTCGCTCGGGTCCCGGCTCCGCCCCCTAAAGAACTGTTCTAGTGATCGGCTCGGTTAGGTTTCCGGTGACGGGGACGTGGCAGCCGTCTGGACGAAGCAGAAAGCCTGAAAACGTGCTGGCGTTCTCGGTGCCGCTGTACATACCATTACTGTTTGTGTCTTTGACCTGGAGCCACACCTCGTCCCCCGCGTCCAGGCGCAGGACGACCTGCTGGGACACCAGACCGAGGTTGATTGCCCCGGTGCTTTTCACCACGGGCGCAAAGTTGCGGAATATCCCGACTCGGAGAGGCCTGCTGGAGACCCACAGATGGTAACTGAAGATGTAGGTGCCATTGACGGGGGACCTGAAGATGCCCGTGAGGGGGTCGTAATGTAGACTGTTGTACAGGACCGTCCTGAAGGGCACGGGTTTGTCCGGAGGAGGATAACTGTCGGCAAGCTTGGCGGAAAACCCCGACTCAACCGCAGCAGAGCAGGGACCCGGAACACCCTGCGTTCCCCGCTCTCCTTTATCACCTTTCGCGCCATTGGCACCTATAGGCCCTGCACCCCCTTGGTCACCCTTCGGCCCCGGAGGCCCCGGATTCCCGTCAGCACCTTTTGCCCCGTCTGTGCAATGGCACACTCCTCGTTCACCCTGATCCCCTTTCGGTCCGTCAACACCCGGGGCGCCGGGCCAGCCCGGATCTCCTGGATCTCCTCTGTCGCCTTTGGAGCCAGGGGTTCCTGAAGTTCCCGAGAGACCTCTGGGACCTACCGGTCCCGGCAAACCAGGTTCCCCCGGAGGCCCTGTTATGGAAGCACATGATGCGGGGCATTCCCCCGGTGGCCCGGATGGCCCCTGACTCCCTGGACTGCCTTCCAGCCCCATTTCCCCTTTATCTCCTGAAAGCAAGGGTCATCTCAGGAATTGAACTTCTTCAGACTGAGTCAATTAAATGTATTTACTTACCCTTTAATCCACGCTCTCCCTTCACTCCCATTGGACCAGATAAACCTTGGTTGCCCTGTATGCCGTCCTCGCCTTTTTGCCCTTAAATTTGAAGATCAGGAAGATTAATTAACTTCATCTCATTAATAAAAACAAAGGAAATTCTTTTTGGCTGAGAGCCGGGGGGCTGGGGGAGGGGGGGGGTGATGGGGTGACCCGCGAACCATCATGCCCACAAAGCCTCCCTCCATCCTGGTAACCAAGGACTCTCCATCTTCTGGTTCCCGCCTTTGAAGCCTACCAAGAACGCCGGTTCTCCGGCACTCGGTGACCTTCACCCCTTCTCCGTCAACCAATGGTACCTCCACTTGTACCGCCCATGCTGCTCCACGTTCTGTGCCGGAGAACATGCTGTCCTCTGTTGGCCACATGCGTCCTCATCGGTCTCTGGGTTTCGGTACCATGTGACACGGTGGAACTAATGAGGACCAGAGACGCTGTGTGCCCTGCCGTTCACAGACCCCGCCCCCATCAACCCCTTGGGCTTTCTCATCAAAGAAGCTGACCTTCTTGACGCCAAACCTCTCATTTTCGGGTGTTCAGGGTGTGTGTAAGTACCTTTGATTCCCGTTCGACCAGTGAAACCTTGCTGACCTTGAGAACCAGTAGAACCTCTGACTCCCGGACTGCCGGGTGAACCTGGTGTACAAACATCATGAACCCGTGGAACATGGAGATGGAAAACGCTCTCACCAGACGGCACGGCGCCCGTCAATCGATACTGACCTGGAAGGCCTCGGTCACCTCTGTCTCCCTTCGCACCCGTTCTACCCGCCTTACACAGGGAGCAGGTACAAAACCACGGAACCTGATCTGCAGGCGGCGCTACCGCTGCGCGTCCAGGACCAGGGTGCAGTTTGGCAAACCTGCCACATGGAGGCCGGGGGGTTTATTCCAGGCTGGTTGAAGCGGTGTCCAGGGGTCACCCTTCGGTGGAACGGCATCGCTGTCTTTCGGAGGCGTGACGAGGGGGGCGCCACCTTCCATCACAGTGAACCTCTCCTCGGCCGTCGAGGTGGAGCTCGCGGGGCGCTCGGTAACGGCGTCGGCGGGCGTGGGGCTGACGGACAGGCCGAGCGGAGCGGGTGTGAACGTTTCATTATTCGACTTTCGATCGAGGAACATCGCTGATGACATCACACAGCAGGTCCACAGGACGACCAACGCAGGCATCGTCTAAAATAACGATATAATGATTTAATTATTTTATTCTGTGTACGGTACGCAAACTTTGACCTACTCACTGCTCGGGAGCCTGCAGAGGTTTATTTACTCTCTACAAACCACCCAGCCGACTCAAGAGGCTTTATATGAGTGATCTTTAGTGAGTCGTCAACGGCGCACCCCACAGCTTGATGTAGGGCATGACAGGGGGTGCCCAGTGATAAATTGCCCCCCTGTCCTGGGTGTATCTGCGCAGCGCCCGAAACGTTCTCCGCTGGATCCCCTTGCCTGCGATCCTAGTAGAGGGTAAAGCAGAAGACATATATATATATATATATATATTTTTAGATATTATATTTATAGTGGGCGGCACGGTGGCTTAGTGGTTAGCACGTTCGTCTCTCAGCATTAGGGATTCCCGGTTCAAATCCCCATCTGGGTGAAGTTTCCATGTTCTCCCCGTATCCGTGTGGGTTTCCTCCGGGTTCTCCGGTTTCCTCCCACAGTCCAAAAAACATGGATGAAGTCAATTGAGTTCTCCAAATTGCCCCATAAAGAGTGTGTCTTTGTGATTGTGTGCCCAGCGGTAGATTGGCGTCCGGCATGGGTAACCCCCCACCCCCCCCCCCCGTGACTATTATAGGATAAAGTGGAAGATAATGGATGAATGAATGAATATTCTTTAGATATTATATTAATAGTTGTATATTCTATATATTTTAAATATCTATACTGTATTTCTATCTCATTTTCATCTTTAAAATTTAGGTTCTAACTTTAATAGAACGGGGTAAAACGGGGTAAACGAGGTAAACGAGGTAAACGGGGTCCGTGAGCCGTCACTTCGTTTTTGTCTCGCGTACCTCATGCGAATCTTGAATCTTGAATCTTGAATCTTGAGTCGTTTACTTTCCGCGAGTGGAAATGATGATCCAGAAATCTCCTAAAAAGGCTTTCCAGAGGAGTGAATCAAATAAATGAATCAAATAAAATGATTCCAAATGTCTGATTCGACGTTGCAAATTGTAAATTTAATTAATTTACACTCTCGCAACGTTTGCGGACCTGCCTTCTGCAAATTCCCTCCAATCCGCAGCCCGTTCAGCAGCCGAATCCCAACAGATCAAACGATTCGCGTGTTAATTGTGTTAATTGTGTTAATTGTGTTAATTGCGTCGTTCTCAAATTCTATAAAGTCAGTTGTCCGTTCTTACCGTGCGGAGGGATTCTGCTGCCGTCGCAGAGATGAAATGAGGCGTCACCACAGACCTCTGATCAGTTTTAAAGCCTATCCCGGCGCTTTGACCCGTTCTCCTTTGGGACCCGAAGACAAGGCGGCCGGTTCTGCAGAGACGAGGCTCCGGCTCTCGGGAGTTCGACTTCCCAACACAGAGACGCCACATAATGCACATGGCTCCGCCCATTTCCACCTTCAGATGGTTTAGAGATAACAGGCCACGGGCTGGACGAGCCTCTGTGTGAGGTCATCGAACATCGAGGTCCCAATTCGTCTTTTTTCCTTGGGTTTCGATTGAGGTCTGAGGGGAACCTGGAGAACTGAGGCATGCGGGGGGGTGGGGGGGGGCATTGTGGGTCGTTGGGCGAGACCAAATTGCATTTAAAACCAGGTTGCGCACAGGAACCGTGAAATTAAAGAACGTTATATGAGCAAAAGTATTGGGACACGTTCTCTACAGTTCTCTACAGCGGTGGTGCCCGGTTAAGGTACCATACTCGACTTTAGAACGCCCCCCCCCCAGCGTGGCACTGCCTGGCATTGATTTATACAGAAACGAAATAAAACATGCCGATTGAGAGGCGTGTCCCGAGCGCGTTCCGTTCCGAGGTTCTCGCGTCGAGGCCGATGGCTTTTGTTCGTCCGATTCGGGTCAGACTATCGTCCCGCAATCTGCCGGGATCTGACACGAAGGACTAACGCAAGCGGCCGCTCTCAGGGCCTCGGGGGCCTCGTGGGGACGACCACGCCTCGTCCCAGCGCTCGGATGCGGAACCTGAGAACCCATCCTTTGATGCCCACACAATGAGTGAAGGGATAATTGGGGCAAGCTTCACGCTGCAACAGAACATTTGGGGCCAAGGTGTTTTTCAGCGCCGTGCTGCGCTCAGGTGCAGTTACAGTGTTCAACCTGCGGGTGGTGATGGTTTTAATGGCGCAATTTTCAGCATCGCGTGACTCCGGCATCACTGACTGGAGCAGCAGAACTCAAAGGGGCAGATCCTGCAGGGGACTTAGTTGAGAGGGCTCCCTGGAACAGCAGCATTTCAGTGCCAGAGGTGTCACCCAACACCACCCACCCTCAGATCTACACCTTTAATCTACAGATCCATCCATCGTCTTCCGCTTTATCATCTATTAGGGTCGCGGGGGGGAGGGGGTTGCCCCCATGCCCCCATGCCCATCCAGGGGAGAACATTTCGGGCGCTGGGCAGATACACCCAGGACAGGGGGGTCAATCTATCACTGGACACACTCACTCACACACACACACACACACTCTATATGGGGCAATTTGGAGAACTCAATTGACCTTGATCCATGTTTTTTGGACTGTGGGAGGAAACCGGAGAACCCGGAGGAAGCCCACGCGGACACGGGGAGGACATGGAAACTCCACCCAGATGGGGATGCGAACCGGGAATCCCCAGCGCTGAGAGGAGAACATGCCAAACCTCTAAGCCACCGTACTTGGGAGAACGTTTCAGGTACACTGGGCACACACACACACACACACACACTCTATGGGGCAATTTGGAGAACTCAATTGACCTTGATCCATGTTTTTGGACTGTGGGAGGAAACCGGAGAACCCGGAGGAAACCCACGCGGACACGGGGAGGACATGGAAACTCCACCCAGATTGGGATTCGAACCGGGAATCCCCAGCGCTGAGAGGAGAACATGCCAAACCTCTAAGCCACCGTGCTTGGGAGAACGTTTCAGGTACACTGGGCACACACACACACACACTCTATATGGGGCAATTTGGAGAACTCAATGTTTTTTGGACTGTGGGAGGAAATCGGAGAACCCGGAGGAAGCCCACGTGGACACGGGGAGGACACATGCAAACTCCACCCAGATTGGGATTCGAACCAGGAATCCCTAGCGCTGAGAGAAGCTGAGGAACATGCCGACCACTAAGCCACCGTGCCGTGCAGAGTTGCCCCATCACTTTAAATAAACAGCGGGGGGGGGGGGGTGGACCCGCGGTGGACAGAGGTCAGAGGGTTGCAGAGGCTCAGAGTAAACAGCCGGCGGTCAGTCATTAACACAGATCAAACACGGCCGTCATTCCTGCTCGCTGTTTTCAGGTGTAAGTCTCGCGTTCCGCCGTTCAGGCCACCGACTTTCGGACGACGTTCTTGTTGACCTGTTTGTTTTGTTCCTACGATGTCATCGCAGAACCCGAGCGTGACCTTTGCGAACCTGCACCGCGACCCGAAGCCGAACCGGACCGCCTGCCGTTCGGATCTGCGCTCTGCGTTCTGTAAGGTGCGTCCGGGTAACGCAACTATAAAAAAAATACAGCGTCCTATCCCAGCTCTCGTCTCATCTCTGAATATTTTATTAGAATAAAAGATTCTAGAACGTTCTTTTTATACTTTTTCAAACTTTAAACTGAGTGCTTTCGCATGTTCTCCTCTCAGCGCTGGGGATTCCCGGTTGGAATCCCAATCTGGGCGGAGTTTTTGCATGTCCTCCCCGTGTCCCCCGTGGGTTTCCTCCGGGTTCTCCGGTTTCCTCCCACAGTTCGAAAAACATGGATCAAGGTCAATTGAATTCTCCAGATTGCCCCATATAGAGTGTGTGTGTGAGTGAGTGTGTGCCCAGTGCACCCGAAACGTTCTCCCAAGCACGGTGGCTTAGTGGTTTGGCATGTTCTCCTCTCAGCGCTGGGGATTCCCGGTTCGAATAGCAATCTGGGTGGAGTTTCCATGTTCTCCCCGTGTCCGCGTGGGTTTCCTCCGGGTTCTCCGGTTTCCTCCCACAGTCCAAAAAACATGGATCAAGGTCAACTGAATTCTACTAATTGCCCCATATAGAGTGTGTTTGTGTGAGTGAGTGTGTGTCCAGTGATAGCCCCCTTGTCCTGGGTGTATTGCCCAGCCCCGAAACGTTCTCCCCTGGATGGGCCCCCCCCACCCCACGACCCTAATAGGATAAAAGCAGAAGATGTGGATCAAGGTCAATGAATTCTCCAAATTGCACCCGAAATGTAGATTGCCCCCCTGGGTGGTATCTGCCCAGCACCGAAACGTTTCTCCCCTGGAACCCCCCCACCCCACGACCCTAATAGAAGATAAAGCAGAAGATGATGGATCAAGGTCAATTGAATTCTCCAAATTGCCCCATATAGCGTGTGAGTGTGTGTCCAGTGATAGATTGCCCCCCTGTCCTGGGTGTATCTGCCCAGCACCCGAAACGTTCTCCCCTGGATGGGCATAGAGGACACCCCCCCCCACCCCCCGCGACCCTAATAGAGGATAATGGATAATGTGGAGTGGAATACACTCACCGGCCACTTTATTAGGTCCACCTCACATGTACACTCATGGTGTATCTACCATATGGATGGATGGACCATCGAGTCCATTCTGTAGTCCATCTTGGAACCCCGTACTCTTGGAACCCCAGAGAGCTGCTGTGAGAATTTCATCTACAACCCTGTCCTGTCTGCAGGAACCATGGGGAGGACCGGCTCCATGAAGACGCCATACCTGTGCTACGCTGTGATTGGTCTGTGGGCTGCGTCTGCCGTCAGCGTGTCAGGTATATTTCAAAAAGGTTCCCCTGCGCTGTGCGAGAACGGTCGAGGTATTAATGACGTTAATTCATTTAATTAATCAACTTACAAGAAATCCCAACTTGCTTGGCCGTTATAGAGCGCCCCCTGGAGCAACAAGGGTTAAGCCACATTGGTAACATCAGTGGACCTGGGATTTGAACCCACAACCTTCAGATTGACAACCCAACACCCCAACCATTGAGTTACCCCGCCTGCACGCCTATATACAGGCGGGGGCGTCGGCCCACACCCCTGCCCATCCGGGGGAGGTACACCATGGACGGGGCGCCCATCCCTCACTGGGCACACTATATAGGGTAGCAAGTTAGAGCAGCCAAATCACCTTGAATCCCTGTTTTTGGACTGTGGGGTGAAACTGGAGAACCCGGAGGAAACCCACTCGCTCAGACGCAGAGAGAACCTGGAAACTCCACCCAGACAAATACACACACACTCCATATGGGGCAATTTGGAGAATTCCACTAACCTTGATCCATGTTTTTTGGTTACTGTGGAAGGAAACCGGAGAACCGGGAGGAAACCCACGCAGACACAGGGAGAACATGCAAACTTCACCCAGATTGGAACTTATACCTGGATCTCCAGACTTGTTTCACACCTCAGCCAGATGTGGACCACGCCATGGAGGTCTGGAGACAAGTAGTTTGCGTCCAGTCACAGAGGGTTCTTAGAGGGGGGTTCTTAGAGGGGGGTTCTAAGAGGATCTAACACCTCTTAGATGCCTAGCTCCCGTCGTCTGCTCCGCCCCCACGCCCTGAATGAGAACTTGTGCGGGTCCTGATTTCAAGGTTATCCCAGTTTTTTACAGCGGCCCCACGGCCCACATGCTGCTGCGCTCCAAGAGGGCCAACAGCTTCCTGGAGGAACTCAAACCCCCGTCTCTGGAGCGAGAGTGTGTGGAGGAGTTCTGTAACTTCGAGGAGGCCAGAGAGATTCATCAGACCAGAGAAGCCACGGTGGGTCCAGCCGTCCAGAACCATGCTCCGAGAACCATGTTCAGAATGACGGGGAATAACTGTCCTTATGTCCACAGCTGGAGTTCTGGACGGTATACGCAGGTATGTGTTCTACAGACCTGAAGTAGATGTTCTAGACCTGAAGAACATGTTCTAGACCTGAAGAAGATGTTCTGGACCTGAAGTAGATGTTCTAGACCTGAAGAAGATGTTCTAGACCTGAAGATGTTCTTGACATATTCTAGACCTGAAGAACATATTCTAGACCTGGGGAAGATGTTCTAGAACTGAAGTAGATGTTTTAGACCTGAAGAAGATGTTCTAGACCTGAAGTAGATGTTTTAGACCTGAAGATGTTCTAGACCTGAAGAAGATGTTCTAGACCTGAAGAAGATGTTCTAGACCTGAAGATGTTCTAGACCTGAAGTAGATGTTTTAGACCTAAAGTAGATGTTTTAGACCTGAAGAACATGTTCCAGACCTGAAGTAGATGTTTTAGACCTGAAGAAGATGTTCTAGACCTGAAGTAGATGTTTTAGACCTGAAGGAGATGTTCTAGACCTGAAGATGTTTTAGACCTGAAGATGTTCTAGACCTGAAGATGTTTTAGACCTGAAGTAGATGTTTTAGACCTGAAGAACATGTTCTAGACCTGAAGTAGATGTTTTAGACCTGAAGATGTTCTAGACCTGAAGAAGATGTTCTAGACCTGAAGAAGATGTTCTAGACCTGAAGAAGATGTTCTAGACCTGAAGATGTTTTAGACCTGAAGTAGATGTTTTAGACCTGAAGAACATGTTCCAGACCTGAAGTAGATGTTTTAGACCTGAAGAAGATGTTCTAGACCTGAAGTAGATGTTTTAGACCTGAAGAAGATGTTCTAGACCTGAAGAACATGTTGTAGACCTGAAGATGTTCTAGACCTGAATTAGATGTTTTAGACCTGAAGTAGATGTTTTAGACCTGAAGAAGATGTTTTAGACCTGAAGAAGATGTTCTAGACCTGAAGATGTTCTAGACCTGAAGTAGATGTTTTAGACCTGAAGAAGATGTTCTAGACCTGAAGAACATGTTGTAGACCTGAAGATGTTCTAGACCTGAATTAGATGTTTTAGACCTGAAGTAGATGTTTTAGACCTGAAGAAGATGTTCTAGACCTGAAGATGTTCTAGACCTGAAGTAGATGTTTTTTGAAGAAGATGTTCTAGACCTGAGGAAGATGTTCTAGACCTGAAGAACATGTTCTAGACCTGAAGAACATGTTCTAGACCTGAAGAACATGTTCTAGACCTGATGTCTTTTCTTTTTGTGGGTGTTAGATGGAAACCAGTGCGTCCCAAACGCCTGTCAGAACGGCTTTTGCGTGGACCAGCTGAAGTCCTTCAGTTGCCAGTGCAACCCGGGATTCGAGGGAAAGTACTGTGACACACGTGAGTCCAGAAACGTCCCTTTCACCTTTAATATAATTCATTCATCCATCCATTATCTTCCGCTTTATCCTATATTAGGGTTACGGGGGGGGGGGGTGCCCCATATAGAGTGTGTCTGTGTAAGTGAGTGTGGGTCCAGTGATAGATTGGCATCCTGTCCTGGGTGTATCTGCCCAGCGCCCGAAATGTTCTCCCCTGGATGGGCATGACCCTAACATGACCCTTTATCCCCCGTGACCCTAATAGAGGATATATAGCGGGAGATAATGGATGAATGAATTATTTAATATAATATTTTTAAAATATTTTTAAAAACACAATAAATAGTTTTCATTGTTCCGCTCAGCCAGCACGTACTTCAACTGCTCGCTGGAGAACGGCGGCTGCGATCAGGACTGCCATGAGAGGAGGGAGAGCGCCAGCCGCCATTGCAGCTGCATCAGCGGTTACAAACTGCACGACGACTCCAAACAGTGCAGTCCAATCAGTGAGTCCTATCCCATTACTGACGTAAAGGAACGTTCTAGATCTAGATCTAGCACAATGTGGAACATCTGATAATGGTAGGGATCAACAACGCATTACATTTCCCAATCTGTTTCATAAACCGTATTCTGTAGATCGTTCTGGCCACTAGATGGCGGTATTAGACTGTTGATCAACATGATCAGTGTTCACCTTAGAAACCGGACTAGATTACGTCACTAATGATTTTGTTTTCGCTAAACGTATTTAATTACAATTTTTTTATTATTATTTTTTTTAATTATAGTGTTTGTAATCGTTTTATAAAAACAATAAGACACTCGAGGTTGTGTATTCATTCAGTATCTTCTTCTTAAATACTCTATTAGGGTCGCAGGGTCGGGGGGGGGGGGTCGGTTCCCCATGCCCATCCAAGGGAGAACGTCTCGGGCGCTGGGCAGAAACACCCAGGACAGGGGGGCAATCTATCGCTGGGCACACACTCACTCACATAGACACACTCTATATGGGGCAAATTGGTGCATTCCATTCACCTTGAATCCATGCTTTTGGACTGTGTGAGGAAACCCACGGGGAGGACATGCAAACGCCACCCAGATTGGGATTCGAACCTGGATCCCCAGTGCTGAGAGGAGAACATGCCAACCACCAAGCCACCAGGTTGTGCATTATTGTGAATAAATCACGTAAAGCAGAGGAACCGTTCTCCGCTACGCCTCGCTACCCAACAATACCTCATATCATTGTGATTCATTCAGACCGAGGCCACGCCCCTCTCGTACCGCATTGCTTTAATATACCCTTTTTGATGATGGGTGATGATTGGGTTCCGCTCGTGTTCTTGTCCACGCTTTGTCTTGTCCTCAGGTCAGCAGTCCTGTGGACAGATCCTGATCGCCAAGTCAGCGTTCAGCACTATCAGCACTACCTACAAGGCCCTGACGCCGTGGCTCGTCGGAGGCGAAATCGGGAAAAAGGGAGAGAGTCCGTGGCAGGTATTTCCTCCTAATGTTAAAAGTATGTGCACACCCCTGCTGGACATCAACTGTCCTTCCCCAAACTGTTTATACCATGTTGGAGGCATACGGGTGTCCGAAATGCATATCTTGGGCGTCTCAATTTATCCATCCATCCATTATCTTCCACTTTATCCTCTATTAGGGTTGGGGGGGGGGGGGTTCCCCATGCGCATCCAGGGGAGAACGTTTCAGGTAGATACACCCAGGACAGGGGGGCAATCTATCACTGGACACACACTCAATTGACTTGATCCATGGTTTTTTGGACGGTGGGAGGAAACCGGAGAACCCGGAAGAAACTCACGTGGACACGGGGAGGACATGCAAACACCACCCAGATTGGGATTCGAACCGGGAATCCCTAGTGCTGAGAGGAGAACATGCCAAACATGCTAAACCACTAGGCCACCCCTGTTAAAATATCCATCCATCCATCATTTTAAGCTTAATCCTCTACTAGGCTCAGGGGGGGGGGGGGGGGGTTCCCCATGTCCATCAAGGGGAGAACGTCTCGGGCGCTGGGCAGACACACCCAGGACAGGACGCCAATCTATCACTGGACACACACTCACTCACACACACACACTCTATATGGGGCAGTTTGGAGAACTCAATTGACCCTGATCCATGTTTCTTGGACGGTGGGAGGAAACGGGAGAACCCGGAGGAAACCCACATGGACACGGGGAGAACATGGAGACTCCACCCAGATTGGGATTCCAACCGGGAATCCCAAGAGTTGAGAGGAGAACATGCCAAACCACTAAGCCACCGTGCCGCCCCTGATTTTATCCACCTATGGCAAATAAATGAAAACACTTGAAGTCAGCATCCCAATGCTTTTTTTTATATATACTTGTATATAGGGTCAGTGCAAATAATGCTGGTGGCTGGGTAATGCTAATGGTGTGTGTGTGTGTGTGTGTGTGTGTGTGTGTGTGTGTGTGTGTGTGTGTGTGTGTGTGTGTGTGTGTGAGGCTGTCATCTTGAGCCCTAGAGGAGAATTTCACTGTGGCGGCGTCCTCATCGATGAGAACTGGGTCCTCACGGCGGCGCACTGTCTCGTCGGGTTCTCCCGCGTCAGCGTCCGTCTGGGTTGAGTACCGTTTCATGGTGTTCTATACGTTTCGTGGTGTTCTATACCAGGGATTCTTAACCCACCCAATTGTGGGCCGTGAGCGCCACCTTGAGGGCCCCAAAAGAACAACAGTTTTTACCTTTGGGCCGTAGAGGGCCGCGGCACCATGTTGATTTTTCATAAGGTGCAATACACTTTCTCACCACTAGTGCGCCACTCAGATGTTTAACAACTTATTTAAAACGTTTTAAGAGAAAAAGTGGAAGACAAAAATGAAGGTAACCCGTCAAAAAAGGCCAAAGTTGTTAGAAATGATAACACAGACTTTATTAAATATGGTTTTGTGAACGGAGGAGGCGAGGCAGAGCCCCGAGCTCAGTGTGTTGAGTGTGGACTGAAGCTGTCGCACTTTATCAAATTTATTTTTATGTTTTTTCAAACATTTCCATGAACATTTTGATTGTATTCATTTGATGGCAATCATTTTATTTATTGAATTTGTCTATTTTTAAAATGTTAAAAAAAAATATATATATATATTTTTTTTTTGATAAGCCTGTTGACTGTTGGGTTCGTTCAAATACTTTTCATGGAAAAGTTCATATAAAATTATGTTTGTCATAATCATTTCTCGTGATTATTTGACAGGATTTTTACTTTTAAACTGTAAGTGTGTTTAATTTAATTAGAATGCAAGTACAAAACAATTAAACCAAGATTTAGAATAATTATCATTTTGATCAGGACATCGGGGTAGCATAGCCAAGCAGCCTAAGGTGCTGGATTTCCTCCGGGTTCTCCGGTTTCCTCCCACAGTCCAAAAACATGGATCAAGTCAATTGAATTCTCAAAAATTGCCCCATATAGAGTGTGTCTGTGTGAGTGAGTGTGTGCCCAGCGATAGATTGGCGTCCTGTCCTGGGTCTATCTGCCCAGCGCCCGAGACGTTCTCCCCTGGATAGGCATGGGGAACCCCACCGCGACCCTAATAGAGGATAAAGCGGGAGATAATGAATGAATGAATGAGGACATCGGTAATAACTGACTGGTCCTCGGGCCACTTCGTGTTCAACAAATTGGGCCCCGAGGTCAAAAAGGTTAAGAACCCCTGTTCCATACGTTTCATGTTGTTCTATACGTTTCATGGTGTTCTATACGTTTCATGGTGTTCTATACCTTTCATGGTGTTCTATATGTTTCGTGGTGTTCTATACCTTTCATGGTGTTCTATACGTTTCGTGGTGTTCTATACCTTTCATGGTGTTCTATACCTTTCATAATGTTCTATACGTTTCGTTGTGTTCTATACCTTTCATGGTGTTCTATACCTTTCATGTTGTTCTATACGTTTCGTGGTGTTCTATACCTTTCATGTTGTTCTATACGTTTTGTGGTGTTCTATACCTTTCATGTTGTTCTATACGTTGCGTGGTGTTCTATACGTTTCATGTTGTTCTATACGTTTCATGTTGTTCTATACCTTTCATGGTGTTCTATATGTTTTGTGGTGTTCTATACCTTTCATTGTGTTCTATATGTTTTGTGGTGTTCTATACCTTTCATGGTGTTCTATACGTTTCGTGGTGTTCTATACCTTTCATAATGTTCTATACGTTTCGTTGTGTTCTATACCTTTCATGGTGTTCTATACGTTTTGTGGTGTTCTATACCTTTCATGTTGTTCTATACATTTCGTGGTGTTCTATACGTTTCATGTTGTTCTATACGTTTCGTGGTGTTCTATACCTTTCATGGTGTTCTATATGTTTCGTGGTGTTCTATACCTTTCATGGTGTTCTATACATTTCGTGGTGTTCTATACCTTTCATGGTGTTCTATACGTTTTGTGGTGTTCTATACCTTTCATGTTGTTCTATACGTTTTGTGGTGTTCTATACCTTTCATGTTGTTCTATACGTTTCGTGGTGTTCTATACGTTTCATGTTGTTCTATACGTTTCATGTTGTTCTATACGTTTCATGGTGTTCTATACGTTTCATGGTGTTCTATACGTTTCGTGGTATATACCGTCGTGTTTCTCACACTCACTGTTTCCACGCACTCAGGCGACTACAAGCTGTATTCTAAAGAAGGCACCGAAGTCACGCTCCCGGTCTCGAGCATCGTCCCTCACCCGGACTACAACACCAGGACCGTGGACAACGACATAGCGCTGCTGCGCCTGGCCTCCCCGGTGAAGTTCGGCACGTACATCGTGCCGGCGTGCCTGCCGAGCCGCGGGCTGGCCGAGCGCGTGCTCCACCTGCCCGGCACCTTGATGGTGGTGACGGGCTGGGGCATGGAGCAGGAAGGGGTCAACCGCTACAGCTCCGAGCTGAAGTACATCATAGTGCCGCTGGTGGAGCGCGACGAGTGCGCCGGCCACATGACCAACAACCTGACGGAGAACATGCTGTGCGCCGGGACCATCGGGATCGCCAAGGACGCCTGCAAGGGCGACAGTGGCGGGCCCATGATGACCCTCTACCAAAAGACCTGGTTCCTGGTCGGCCTCGTGTCCTGGGGCGAGGGCTGCGGCCACAAGGACAAGCTGGGCGTCTACACCAAGGTCTCCAACTATATGGAGTGGATCGACAATGTGAGGAAGGAGCCGCCCCCTCTGTGAGGACCCCCGGGGCCCCAATCACCAGGAGGCGTGACGACTCAGCAGTTCTGTATTCATTAAAAATCATCTAAAGCTTTTAATAAATAATAAAAAAATCAAATCAAATTCACCAAGATTCTTATAAACTCTGAACCCGAAAGCCTGACACCCCAGCCATATATATATATAAGGATGGGGGAAATATATATATATATTATTAACTTTATCCATAAAAATTATATATATATAAAGGCTGCTGCTTTATATATAAAAAAGGATGCTGATAAAAAAAAAATATATAATATATATATATATATATATATATATATATATATATATATATATATGTATATATTCGCGGGGGGGGGTTTCGGGCGCTGGGCAGATACACCCAGGACAGGGCGCCAATCTATCGCTGGGCACACACTCACACAGTCATGCACGCATACACACTCTATATGGTGCAATTTGGAGAACTCAATTGACTTGATCCGTGTTTTTGGACTGTGGGAGGAAACCGGAGAACCCAGAGGAAACCCACGCAGACACAGGGAGGACATGGAAACTCCACCCAGATTGGGATTCGAACCGGGACTCCTTAACGCTGAGAGGAGAACGTGCTAAACCACTAAGCAACCGTGCCGCCCTATATATTTATATATATATATAATTTTTTTGTTCATTTATTAAAATTTTTTTATTAAGTTTATCCATAAAAATTATATATATAAAGGATGCTGCTGATGGGGGAAAAATTATATATTTATATATAAATATTATATATATATATATATATATATATATATATATATAAATATTTTTTATTTATTTATTTATTTTATTTTTTTATTATTATTATTTTTTTTAAAGTTTATCTTTATTTAAGAATTTGGAGCATCTGTAAATAAGTTCAGTTCAGGCCTCGCTGCAGATGTTCCCCGCTGATCTTCTGCTCTTCAGCTCCAGCTCGTACTGCTCCAGCTGAGCCCAGAATCCAGGGTTCGGTTCCACCACCGAGCGAGAGCTCTTCACCTCCTGATGGAACAGAAAGCAGAGGCTTTGAGGGTCGACACTGAGGAGACGATCGGTTCATTCATTCATTATCTCCCGCTTCATCCTCTATTAGGGTCGTGGGGGGGGGGGTGTTCCCCATGCCCATCCAGGGGAGAACGTTTTGGGTGCTGGGCAGATACACCCAGGACAGGGGGGCAATCCATCACTGGGCACACACTCACTCACACATACACACTCTATATGGGGCAATTTGGAGAACTCAATTGACTTGATCCATGTTTTTGGACTGTGGGAGGAAACCGGAGAACCCGGAGGAAACCCACGCGGACACGGGGAGGACATGGAAACTCCACCCAGATGGGGATTTGAACCGGCACTGAGAGGAGAACATGCTAAACCACTAAGTCACCGTGCCGAATATAACTGGGAAATTAGGAAATAATGGATTTGTAGAATATAGAGTACAAAACAATAATTATTAATGATATCATTGAAGGGTGGCACGGTGGCTGAGTGGTTTAGCATGTTCTCCTCTCAGCGCTGGGGATTCCCGGTTCGAATCCCCATCTGGGTGGAGTTTCCATGTCCTCCCCGTGTCTGCGTGGGTTTCCTCCGGGTTCTCCGGTTTCCTCCCACAGTCCAAAAACATGGATCAGGTCAATGGAGTTCTCCAAATTGCCCCATATAGAGTGTGTCTGTGTGAGTGAGTGTGTGTCCAGCGATAGATTGGCGTCCTGTCCTGGGTGTATCTGCCCAGCACCCGAAACGTTCTCCCCTGGATGGGCATGGGGAACCCCCCCCCCCCCCCGACCCTAATATAGGATAAAGTGGAAGATAATGGATGGATGCATCATTGAATGGGCAGCACAGTGGCTGAGTGCTTTAGCATGTTCTCCTCTCAGTGCTGGGGATCTCAATTGCCCCATATAGTGTGTGCCCAGTGATAGATTGGCGTCCTGATTTGGGTGTATCTGGCCAACACCCAAAACGTTCTCCCCTGGATAGGCATGGGGAACCCCCCACCACCACCACCACCCCCCCCCCCCCATGACCCTAATAGAGGATAAAGCAGAAGATAATAAATAAATGAATGGACATTAATAAATACCTTAAAGGCGTCGGCTAAAGACAGACGGTGGTGCTTCATGAGGAACGCGGTGCAAATGGTGGCCGAGCGGCTGCGCCCGTTCTTACAGTACACCACCGTGCGGCCCCCGCGCCTGCCCTCGCCCTCTATGGCGTCGGCACACTGGTCGAAGTACCTGCGCAGGTCCTCGTGGGGGTCATCGTAGACAGGAATGTGGAGGGTCCTGACCGGTGCTGGAGGACAGGGCTGCTGCATGGAGACGTTGATGCTGAAGGTCACCGCCTCCTTCTGGATGAGCTCGGCATTGCAGGCTGAGCGGGAGTTACTGATGAACAGTGAGTCGGTCACCTTAAACAGCAGCAGCATGGAGCTCAGCGGCCGGACAGGTGTCCTAACGAGAGTTCTGAGGGTTCTGAGGGTTCTGAAGGTTCTAACAGAATCTCGGTTCCACGGCTTTACTCAGAGTCACGTGACCACTCTACTCTGCACATGCTCGAGTAATGGAGAGGTCAGTCTGAAGGCTATTTTTACAGCATCGGTCAGGCTTTTCCTCCCCTTGGTCCTAATGCTCATCATTTTAAGGATTAATTCAGATATTATTTCAGCATGATTTGCAGAAAGGGCGTTTTTAGGGTTTAGAAACATCAGGGGTTTTAGCCCACATCCCTTATTCCCCCCTCTGTCCTCTTTAAAAAATTGCCCTTTCATGGGGGTATTGATCCATTTTTCTAACTGTTGTTACATCCATATTGTCTGATCATTTATTAGTTGTATTGGAATTAAATAACATATGAAATATCGCAGTGGAGAGGACATTCAGTTCTAATATATTACAGTTTTGGTTGAATTTTTTTGAATAAATGAACCTGAGTTCGGCAAAAAATAAAAAATAAAATAATAAATCCGTTTTAGAGTCGGTCGCAGATGAGACACTTTTAACGAGGTTTTGCTTTCAATTACCGTAACTCTGCGACAGTTTGCGCCTTCAGAAAAATTCTGACGGTTTATGAAAGCTGAGAAGCTGCTCTTTACAGCCAACATACAGTTATTACGGTAACTTTACTCCCGGTACTGGCGAAAAGTATCTGTCTCCTCACACACACACACAAGCTGCTCTCATTTGATCCGGGGCAACTGACAAAACACCTGGGGCAATAGCCCCGAAAGCCGGGTCTAACGACGCCCCTGGGCCCTGGCATCTTTGGCTCATAATTACCGACCCCTCATAATGAGCAGAGCACTGCCGACTAATTATTTGTGTTTGTGTTTCCTAAAGGGGAGTATTTTACTATCATCTCAAACCCAGCGCTAAGTATTTAGTTCTACATTATTCAGTATTTTAAGGTTCCATTTTTATTTTTTGATAATAATCAGAAAAGCTTCGTTGTCGTGCAACAAAAACACCAACCGAGATCACCCAAAAGAAAATTGGCTTGAGACGCACGTCTACCAAATTAATAACAACAGCATCATATTTAATAATAATAATAATAATAATAATAAAAAAAAAAATAAAAAAAAAAATAATAATAATAATAATAACAATAATTAGTAGCTATTGGCTGTCTTAAAAGTTATTGAATGACATCATCGCCCCAATTTGCATAACAGTCAATTTGCGTGTGAATATATATATATATATATATATATATATAATATATATATATATATATATATATATATATATATATATATATATATACTGTAGAAATGTGTGCAAACTACAAATAAACTCTGTTTTCGAGTTTTTTTTTATAAATTCTCGACTGTCCGCAGAGAATAATGCAACGTTCCCGGCAACCGCGTGCTGGTTGTCATGGCGATAAAACTATATGACGTCACCAACAACCTTTACTATTCCACAGATAAGTTCAGGTGAGAGAATCGTGTCCTAACTCCGAAACGTTCGACTTTTTATTGAGATGTATTTTTTGTATTGTTCGGTGAGCTGTTAGTACAACGTTGCGATGTTTGCACCAAATGATTTCAACGCTTTGCTGAAGAAGAGCTGATTTTATGTTTTAATAACCTTTTTAGTGTTTTACTTGATGTAGCGTTTCATTGCTTCCATTGTTTTCTTGTTTGGTGTAATTTTAAGTTTCAACGCTGTGCAGCACTTTGTTTCAGCAGTTGTTGTTTTCAAAGTGCTTTATATATAAAATAGAATTGTGTGGAGTTAAGTCTAACACACAAACAATGAGCTTTATATCATTTCTACACTTTAATAAGACACGGCCACAGCTAATTATTAAAAAAATAAAAAAAATAAATAAATAAAATAATAATAAAAATCAGTATTTTTTTGTAAGTTATATTTTCTATTGTATTAGTTTATGTGTTCAGGTGGATCATGTGGATGCCCCCCTTCCTTTTCCCGGAGAAGATTATGGATGGAAGTTGTATTAAAGGCATCCATCCATCCATTATCTTCCACTTCATCCTCTACCGGAGGAACCCGGAGGAAACCCACGAGGACACAGGGAGAACATGCCAACTCTACCCAACACACACCTTTTTATTTGGTAGTATATATATATATATATATGGCAGCACGGTGGCTTAGTGGTTTAGCATGTTCTCCTCTCAGCTCTAGGGATTCCCGGTTCGAATCCCCATCTGGGTGGAGTTTCCATGTTCTCCCCGTGTCCGCGTGGGTTTCCTCCGGGTTCTCCGGTTTCCTCCCACAGTCCAAAAACATGGATCAAGGTCAAGTGAATTTTCCCAATTGCCCCATATAGAGTGTGTTTGTGTGAGTGTGTGCCCAGTGATAGATTGGCGCCCTGTCCTGGGTGTATCTGCCCGGCGCCCGAGACGTTCTCCCCTGGATGGGCATGGGGAACCCCTCCCCCACGCCACTCCAATAGAGGATAAAGTGGAATATAATGGATGGATGGATGTTCTGTTACTATTCAGTAAAATGCATACAATTCTTTTGGAACGAAACCGCTGTCCTCTGAGCGTTTTATTGGAACCTGACAGTGTGCAACGAATCCAAAAATATATGAACGTTTATTCATTCATTATCTCCCGCTTTATCCTCTATTAGGGTCGCGGTGGGGTTCCCTATGCCCATCCAGGGGAGAGCGTCTTGAGCACTGGGCAGATAGACCCAGGACAGGGCGCCAATCCATCGCTGGGCACACACTCACTCTCACAGACACACTCTATATGGGGCAATTTTTGAGAATTCAATTGACTTGATTCATGTTTTTGGACTGTGGGAGGAAACCGGAGAACCCGGAGGAAGCCCATGCAGACACGGGGAGAACATGGAAACTCCACCCAGATGGGGATTCGAACCGGGAATCCCTAGCGCTGAGAGGAGAACGTGCTAAACCACTAAGCCCCCGTGCCGCCGGATATATGTGAACGTTTAATTAATTATATATATTTTTTATCATTACGGAAAATAATGAACTTCATCACAATTCTGATTCTAAACGTGAGTTTGGTGTAAAACAAAAAACACACCAAAAAAACAAACAAAACAAAACAAAATAAAAAAACAAAAACACCGAACTTTTATTCGTCGCTCAGGGAACGCGCGCGCCCGTTCTTTGTTCTTCGTACGTCAGGACGCAGTGACGTCACCGCGCAAACCAAAAAAAAAAAAAAAAAAAAAAAAAAAAAAAAGCAACAAGAAGGAAGCAGCGGGGGGCAAAATGGCGGAGACGGAGGCCGCGGGCGACGTGCGGCGGATCGGCAGCCGCTGAGAGACTTTACCGCGGTGTAAATTGGGTAGAGAGAGCACGGCAGCCAGGAGTTAAAGCTAGCTTTGTAGACGCGCTGGAGGTTTTGGCGGTGAGTTGAGACTGTGAGCGGGACACGGTGTGAGCGGGGCGCCATTTCTGCACCTACACCCCCGCACGCTTCCAATCCGTCCGTCCGGTCGGTTATTTATTCGTTTATTTGTTGGGTTGTATCGATTAACCGAACCGAACCGGACCTTCCCGCCATTGTGTGCGTGTTTGTGCCGCGACGCCCGTTAGCTTTAGCCCGTTAGCATTGTGATTCTTTGATTGTTTTTATTTATTTCATTTCAAACTCCACCTTCTGTCCAACACGTTGTCCACCCCCCCCCCCCCCCCCCCCCCCCCCCCCCCCCCCCCGTGTTCGTGTGACACCGTGATAACGATCGAATAAAACAAAACACCGTAAAAAAAAATTAAAGAACTAGAGTAACGACGGCACCACGTGACGTGAGCGGAATACGGGTACCAAACAGTCGCGGCGTTCCGGACGCCTTCGTGCGAGGTGAAGGGGGAAAGCCGAAAAGCTCGCGGGGTAATCGTGTTCCGTGCACATGACCTCACGCGGTTCTCTGAGCGTTCGTTCGTTCGTTTATTCATGATCGCAAAGTGATGAGGTTCCCACGCGGACACGGGGAGAACATGCAAACTCCACCCGATTGAGATTCGAACCGGGTGTCCCTGGCGTTGAGAGGAGAACATGCCAAACCACTAAGGCACCCATCCATCCATTATCTTCCACTTTATCCTATAGGGTCATGGGGGGGGGGGGGTGTTCTCCGTGCCCGTCCAGGGCAGAACGTTTCGGCGCTGGGCAGATACACCCAGGACAGGGGGGGGCCAATCTATCACTGGACACTCACACTCTATATGGGGCAATTTAGAGAATTCGATTGACCTTGATCCATGTTTTTTGGACTGTGAAACCGGAGAACCCGGAGGAAACCCCCGCAGACACGGGGAGGACATGTAAACTCCACCCAGATTGAGATTTGAACCGGGTATCCCTGGCACTGAGAGGAGAACATGCCAACCACTAAGGCACATAACCGTCAATTATCCATTATCCGGTACTAGGGTCACGGGGTGGGGGGGGTGGTTCTCCATGCCCATCCAGGGAGAACGTTTCAGGCGCTGGGCAGATACACCCAGGACAGGGGGGCAATCTATAGCTGGGCACATACTCTCTCACTCACACACTCTCTATATGGGGCAATTTGGAGAATTCAGTTGATCTTGATCCATGTTTTTGGACTGTGGGAGGAAACCGGAGAACCCGGGACACGGGGAGAACATGCAAACTCCACCCAGGTTGGGATTCGAACCGGCAATCCCTGCCACTGAGAGGCAAACATGCCAAACCGTTAAGCCCACACACAAACACATACACACTCTATGGGGCAATTTAGAGCACCAGATCTATTCACCTTGAATCTGTTTGAAATGGACACGCGGTAAACATGCAAACTCCACCCAGCTTGGGATTCGAACCCGTGATCCGCAGCACTGCGAGGAGGCGGCGCCCCCCCCCCCCCCCCCCCGTCCGTGAACGTGTTTTGAAACTGTAGGAAATATTCAATCCCGTGCGAATGTCATAATTATTAATAATTAACGTAATAAATTTTTTAACCTAGGTTTTTAAACCATGTGCATGCAGAGGTGTGTTCTATTGGCGTTCTTCAGACAATTAAATAAAATTATTATTATTATTATTATTATTATTATTTAAAAAAATAAAATAAAAATATGGCGTGTTTTTGCAATTTAATTTAATTTAAATGACTAACTGGTTAATTAGTCCTGTATTATTAGTCCTCATGGTGTTTGATCCCATGTGAGGTACATGTGATTGTATATTTATGGTCATTGTGTGTGTTTTTTGTTTGTTTTTTTTGGGGGGGGGGGGGTGTAAACCCGTTGGGTTCCCGGCTCTCGGTATCAGTTCCCGACCTCGTTCACATTAAACGAAGTTCTTCCCCCGTCCCTAATTATTCCACTTAGTGCGTCAGAGCACAACGATACTGGAGGACAGTTTGGGGAAGGCCCTCATGCTTCTGCCAAGCTCCTGGAGATGTGTTCCAAACACTCTAAATTATTTAAATACATTACTGTGTTCTTTAATAAAGGTCTTCAGAAGCGTACACGTCACCTAATAAAGATGAGAACCTGTTAAAGTTCACTTTGTTTTATGTACGGAATTGATTTATTTATAAAAACTTTTAAAAAAAGAAAAAAAGTTTTTCGTAAATGTCACTTTGTGTAAAAGCTGGATGTCTGTTTTTATTTACGTTTGAGGAAAAAAAAATTACATGCACACTTTTTAAGATTTATGTTCTTTATTATTTTCTTATTGGTGGGGCAGTTCAGGTGTCGGTGGGATGAAAGCTGGGCCTCGTGTCAGTGTGGGTTTCCTCCCACGTTCCTAATACATGCTGATCGGTGCATTTAGAAATTCCTAATTGCCCCCTAACTGTTTTGGTTGCTGTTTTAGGTTTGTCCCCAAAAAATAAATAAATAAATAAAAAAAAATATATATATTAGTGTTAAGCTTAATCTGTGTGTTTAATATAAAATGTGACGTGTTCAGTCCTGTATTGTGTTAACTTCACAGTCAAAACTTTGGCCACGCCCACTTCTTTCTCTATTGTCTATGTTCTCCAATTACCCTATAGATGGACTTTATAGTTTTACAATTATAGACTGTAATTGAACCCCGTTGGTTCTCTGTTGGTCAGGAGCATCACAGAACAGGTATCCTTTGGGTGGTGGATTGTTTATTGTCAGTTCTGCAGTGACACTGATGCCCTGAGGGGGGTGTTAGTGCGGCAGTGCTGCTCTAGTTTAATTTCTCCACCTCCGTGACACTGCTGGGATAGGAATAAATGCACCCAGCCAATAATCCCTGGGGCTTACACAGCATGTCGTGTAGTCCACAAATAGATGGACTACAGTCTGAAAACTACAAAGTCCATCTCTTAATTAAATGGAACCTGCATATGTTATATACGTGTATACGGTTATGTTACATGTTCTATGTCTCTAGCTTGGTTTATTGTGTGTGTCGAGGGCGGGGCGTCAAAGTGTGTTTAAAAAAATAGTGTTGACTGTAAATTAGAACTGTTCTATTGGTGTTCTTCAGACAATTAAATAAAATTATTATTATTATTTTTAATTTTTAAGCATTACATGTGTGTATAAAGTTAATGCACAGCCTCATCATAATAATAGTAATATATAATGTGTCACATGGGTCGACGATCTATCGATCACATGCAGGGGATCGGTTTACAGCTACGTCGTTATTTATAGACGTCACTTAATTATATAATTATGTACTCCTCTGTCTGTACCGTGCAGAACCCGTAATATGGAAACAGTGTGTCTCTTAAGGACGAGTAGTGTTAATGTTAATGGAGGAGTGAGGGTATACCTGAACCATCAGGATGTGGAGGTTATTATTGATCGGTGGCTGAAGCATCCGCGTCTTTATTTATATTATTTTTATTTATTTTTATTTGTTGTCTTTAGGTGGCGCCGTAGCAACAAGGTCCAGGTTTTGGTTCTCAGGTGGGGGGGGGGGGTGTTTTTGTGTGGGGTCGGCGCGTCCTCTTTGTGATGAGTTGGCCCCATGGTGAGCTTAGTGGACATTGCCCCCCTTTGGGGTAGCATCGAAACGTTCTATCCCCTTCTTGCTGTTAAGGATAATTAATGATGTTATTCGTTTCTGCAGTGCCCTGCGCCGCATGGACGTTAAACCCTTTACGTTCCCCCTGTTTGGGTCCCAAATTCACAAACCTGTACCCAAATTTTTTTAATTTTTTATTTATTTATCATTATATAAAAAAGTGCTGCTTAGTGGTCAGCACGTTCTCCTCTCAGCACTAGGGATTCCCGGTTCGAATCCCCATCTGGGTGGAGTTCGCATGTTCTTCCTGTGTCCGCGTGGGTTTCCTCCGGGTTCTCCGGTTTCCTCCCACAGTCCAAAAAACATGGATCAAGTCAATTGAGTTCTCCAAATTGCCCCATGTAGAGTGTGTCTGTGTGAGTGAGTGTGTGCCCCGTGATAGATTGGCGCCCTGTCCTGGCTGTATCTGCCCAGCGCCCGAAACGTTCTCCCCTGGATGGGCATGGGGAACTCCCCCCCCCCCCCCCCCCCCCCCGCGACCCTAATAGAGGATAAAGCGGAAGATAATGAATGAATTATTTAAAAATATATATATTTTAGCAACCCTAATTTAATTCTGTAACCTTTAACAGCGTTTGCTTCGCACGTGCTCCTGGTTTTTATTCCGTACGCTTGGGTTCCGTGGTGTACACGGCTCGTTTCTTTGGGACGGGCGAGGTTCAGAGGGTGCGGCGTGCTTTGCAAGTTCTCTTCACACGGAAGGACACCTTTAAGGTGTGGCTCCTAAATGAGTCGGGCAGGGTGCCGTCGACGTTAATTTGCATGATCGGGGACGGATTGGTCCAGAAAGCCGTGCACACGTTCCCAAACTTTATGGTTTACTAATGGAATCCCCATCTGGGTGGAGTTTCCATGTTCTCCCCCCCCCCCCCCCCCCCCCCAGCGACATACTTGTTATTATGAGTTAGTATTTGTATATTAATTTTTGTTGCATTTTGGGACTGGGAATCGAACCGGGGACCTTGAGGTTCCTTAACCACAAGCCCACGGCTGCCCCCACACCATCAGCTCTCGTGTTCTCCTTTAAAGCGTTAAATAAAATTGAAGTAAACGCTCATTAAACGCAAGTCCGGATCGATTAAATCTCGCTGAGATCAGCAGAATCTCAGGTTTTATTAATTAATTGATTAAAGAACGTGTTTAATTGATCAGCCGCGGAGTTGAGAGGATATCGTAGGGATGCTGAGTGTCTGGCTGTGTTTAGGTTCTGATTGTTTTTATGTTCCGTTGTTCTACCTGCCGTCTCGTCTCCGGTATAGTCGGCGCGTGGACAGTTGATCGTAGGAGTGTTTTTTGTTTGCTCGATTTTGGTCGTCTTGTTCCTGTCCTTAGTCCTGTTTTAATCTAAAATCGTTGTCGACGGACGAAACGTGGCTCGAGTTTGATATTTCTTTGGCTTTAGCTACTTTGTCACTTACAGTTCACCATATAATACCATATATGGACTTGTATGACATACTGTATATATGTGTGTTTATTTTAATATACACTATTTTTATGTGGAGGTGTGTGTGTAAAGACATGTCAACCCTCTTGCAAAAAATAGTCAATTAAAATCATATAGCATGAACATTTTTAATTGTAATGTAGATTTAAATTCGTGCCTTGTAACGCTGTTCATTTGTCGATACATGAGATTTAAGAAAAAAAAAAAAAAAATTATTATTTTTTTTCATTAATAGTATTTTAAATCTTTTTCTGAATGAACGCTCGCTCTCTCTCTCGCTCTGACACTCTCTCTCCCACACAGTTTCACTCCGGAACCCTGAATCCTCTGCTCTGTTCTCACGTTGCCGTTCTGGAAATTTGCATATTTTCGGCTTTGATTTTTATCCGTATGTGTGTTAAAAAAAAAAAAAAAAAAAATCAGTATTATAAAGTTTTATTATTATAACGCTCGTACCAGATTTTTAATGATGCAGACCTTCAGCATACGTTATAATACCATGCTAATTAATTCAGCATAATGTGTCTCTAATTTAAAGTCCGTACTTGTAATTAATGATGACGCTCAAAGGTTTTGTTAATTCTCATCAACAGCTCGTTGGAAATACACCTTCACATCCTTATAATTATCTACGTGTGTGTACATCATTGTGAAAGTCTGCTGTAATAATGTGTCTTCGTGTGTGATTGGCATGTTCTCCCTGTGTTTGAATCATAGACGTGTGTGTAATGTTTAACTACCTACAGTAATGATATGCAAGTTACGGTTATGACCATCATGGCGTTTAACTTCAGCGGTGAATATTATGAAATATTTTTTATTTATTGATCGTTGGAACATAAATAATGGATTTAATATTTAATTTAACGATTTGTTTCGTTTTGGTGAAACTCGTTGATCTCGGTTCAGTTTTTAAGGTTATATATGTACAGACACATCAAAGGCACACGCTGTAGAACTTCCAGTAGGGGGTGCTGTTCTCGATAATCGTCCGAACCCGACGCCTCGGTCGAGTACTAGATGAGTGTAAACAAGATCTAAACACACACCCTGCTTACGTCCAACATCACAACGTTGTTGGCTGTCTGTCAGTGTAACATGTTAAGAGCACCACCTAGTGGTTTCGAGTGAAACCGCGACGTCTCATTTATTTGTTATAAATAGGATTCTGGCCCATAGGTGACCGTGCTCATTCCTCCGCAGGTGAAGTCGACGGCCCATCACCATGGCGACGGAAATCGGCTCCCCGCCCCGGTTCTTCCACATGCCTCGGTTCCAGCACCAGGCGCCGCGGCAGCTGTTCTACAAGCGGCCGGACCACGCCCAGCAGCAGGCCATGCAGCAGCTCACCTTCGACGGCAAGCGCATGAGGAAGGCGGTCAACCGCAAGACCATCGACTACAACCCCTCCGTCATCAGATACCTGGAGGTAGAACACCGTTTAACGCTTTAAAGCTGCAGTGTGTGACTTCAGGCTGAGCGCTTTTGGTTTCGCTTGGGTATGCCAAAGTTGGGCCCGCCAACTAAAGGTTAGGTTGGGGGGGGGGGTTCGAACCCGGAGTTCAGCCTGGTTCCAATGTGGACCTTTAACACGATGCTCAAGAATTTGGGTTTTTTTTTTTTTTTTTTTTTTTTTAATGGTGTCTTTAAATTGATCTAATTTAATGTAATGTGTTTAAATCAAAGACCGTTTGTATATTTAGTTTGTCTCCATGTTATAGTTTCTTCTTTTTAAAGTCACGGTATGTAACCTGTAGGTAGTCTTTACAGTTTTAAGGCTCCATACATAGTGTTCATAACAAAGTATTCGAGCTAGAAAGTGCGTTTTTATTGAAGTGTAGTACCATGCCTTGCCTTCGGAGGGTGCCAAACGTTCTTATCTGAAGCCCCGTTGAGGGTAACTCACGTGGGGTTTTTATTACGACTCTGGGGCGGTTTAAACGTGTTTGCTAGTTTTGCATACCGCAGCTTTAATGTCGTTGTGTTTTTGTTTTTTTCAGAACCGTCTGTGGCAGCGCGATCACCGCGACCTGCGAGCGGTTCAGCCCGACGCCGCCTCTTTTAACGAGGTGAGTCTCGCGGCGCACTCGCGGGTTCCTCGGCGCCTCCGGGTGGACGCCGTTTAAAGGTTCCGTCTGCGTTCTGTCCTTTTGTTTCCAGCTCGTCCCGCCGGTGGGGATGCTCAGCAACCCCATGAATGCGGTCACCACCAAGTTCGTCCGAACCTCCACCAATAAAGTCAAGTGTCCCGTGTTCGTGGTGCGGGTGAGTGTCCGGCCGTCGAGTCCACGCATCCCGGTAAGTCTGTCCGTCCCGAACCCGTGCTGATGCCGTCCTCCCCTCCCGTGTGCACAGTGGACCCCCGAGGGCAGGAGGCTGGTGACCGGCGCCTCCAGTGGGGAGTTCACGCTGTGGAACGGTCTGACCTTCAACTTCGAAACCATCCTCCAGGTAAGGGACCCAATCCCGTCGTCCCGCCGCCGCGGCGCCCCCCCGGCCCCTCTAACGCGGTCCTCTGTCCCCGCAGGCCCACGACAGCCCGGTGCGCGCCATGACGTGGTCTCACAACGACATGTGGATGCTGACCGCCGACCACGGCGGCTACGTGAAGTACTGGCAGTCCAACATGAACAACGTCAAGATGTTCCAGGCGCACAAGGAGGCGATTAGAGAGGCCAGGTCTATACCCAATCTCCCATTTTCTGTAGTTAAACCAGGACGCGGGCGTAGGGGGCGCCACCGGGCGGCCTCCGCGCGTGTATTCCGGATCTGTGTCCACGTGAGCGCTCTGTACACGGGAAGGTCTGCACGCTGTCACCTTTTAAATAAAGAATGCCTATTTATCTTAATGCTAAGGTCATTAAACAAAACAAAACAAAAAAAGACGGGTAGACACCACCTACTGGTAGGGAACGACATGTTTGGGGGGGGGGGGGTTATTAAATATTGAATAAAGAATACCTGCGGGTCCAATAAAGATCAAAAAGGAATAAAGGTTCGAGGAAAAAAAATAAAAAAACAAAAGAACATGATCTTTCATGTCAACACATCTGGGAACGGCCAGCGTGAGCGCCCTCTGCTGGTACTGCACAGATTAAACCATAGGAAAAAAAAGAAAAAAAACGAAACAAGAGGAAACAACCGAACACATCACACGGCGACGGCGGGGACATCCATCACGACGGCCCCTAGGGTAGTCCGTCAGAGCGATGTGGGCTTTAGGACCCAGGTTCCGAAATGGAACCGTTTGGGGGGGGGGACAGGAAGCTACAGTCCTTTCAGCATTTATTTATTTATTTTATAAATTTTTAAAGTAATTTAAAAAAATCACGCTGGAAGAACTTTTTTTTTTATTTATTTTTTTTATAAATAGTTCTTGAAACCCTTAAAAGGAACCAAAGCTGATTTTGGGACGCCCACGATCTATGACATCACAGTCCTAAGTTTCTCACGTTTCTAACAGCGTCCACACTTCTATTTTTTATTTTTTTTAATTTATTTTAATGCTATTATGACGTTACCGTGACGATCAGTCCTGCGGTCAGGCACCGATGTTGGGGTGAGAGTCCAGACGGCGGTCGTTACACACGCTGACCCTGGAGCTGTACCTCCACCGCGCAACTAGACAGAATCGGTGCTGGCGCACACGTTCGCCCGAAACATTTGCGTAGTTCCCAGAACCTTCCTAAAGTTCCTGGACCTTCCTTCCTCGATTTGCCTTGTAAAGAGGAACTGTCCATCGGGAAAGGTTACCAAGAACCACCAGCTTTTCTTTTTGCGAGCCGCACCTCTGAATCATTCCCACAGTCGAGGTCAGCCCTCCTGCCTCACAGTAAGAAGGTTCTGGGTTTGGTTCCTGGTTGGGATCAGCGCCGCCCCCTTTGGGTTCTAGTCTGCACGACCTCTCGGTGACTGCAGGCATGTTCTCCAGGAGATACTCTGGTGATCTTGTAGCAGTGCTTCCAACTTTGAGTCAACAGTTTAGGGAAGGGCGTCTTCGAGGTCTGACCTCACCCCCCCGACACGTTTGGGACGAACTGGAATGGCGATTGCGTCTGACCCTCACATGTGACGTTGTGGAACGCTCTTATGACGGGGGGGGGGGAAGGGTGTCGGTTCTGGTGTGCTGTATTTGCCCCTGCCTCTGAGATCAACCACAAAAGATGCTTGGGTGGAGAAAAGAAGGCGGGGGGGGGGGGGGGTTGCTATAGCAACTGATGTGTTTATATATTCATTCATCCATTATCTCCCGCTTTATCCTCTATTAGGGTCGCGGGGGAGGGGGTTCCCCATGCCCATCCAGGGGAGAACGTTTCGGGCGCTGGGCAGATACACCCAGGACAGGACGCCAATCTATCACTGGGGACACACTCACTCACACAGACACTCACTCTATATGGGGCAATTTGGAGAACTCAATTCACCTTGATCCATGTTTTTGGACTGTGGGAGGAAACCGGAGAACCCGGAGGAAACCCACGGGGAGAACATGGAAACTCCACCCAGATGGGGATTCGAACCGGGAATCCCCAGCGCTGAGAGGAGAACATAAAGGCTAAACCACTAAACCTAAGGCACGTTAAATAATCAATCATGTTCCTTTATCCTCTATTAAGTCCCCATGCCCATCCAGGGGAGAACGTTTCGGCGCTGGGCAGATACCCCAGGACAGGGGGGGCAATCTATCGCTTGGACACACCACACACTCTATGGGGCAATTTGGAGACTCAATGACTTGATCCATGTTCTTTGGACTGTGGGAAGAAAACCGGATAACCCGGAGGAAACCCACACGCACATGGAAACTCACCCAGATGGGGATTCGAGGTTCTCCGAAGCCGTCTCCTTCTTCACAGATTCTGTTTGGGACTGACCGGCTCCTGAAGTCTAACCAGGAGGTCGCCCGTGAGGTCAGACACCGATGTGGGGTGTGTAGAGCTTTAAAAACCGTTCCGTATGTTCTGGGCCTCAACCCTCTGAAGATGAAGCATGCTGAAGTGACCGGTCCAAGAACATCTCCCCCGGTGTTGATGGGTTCACCTTGTGAGGACCGGGGGGCTCCTCCATCCTGGACATCGACGGCTCATTTGCATAAAGTTGATCTTTGTGCGTCCGCGTCTCCGCCTCGCCGTCGAGAGTCCGATCCCGAGTCCGTTAATAACGTCCCGTTGCCATGGCGCCGGTGAGGGGGGGGTGTCTTCTCCTGATGTTCTGCGTCAGAACCGCATGCGTCCTCGGAACCGACCTGAACGCCCCGAAGAAGTTCCGGTTCTCTACAGGAACTGTGCACTCTGTAGGGGGTACCGAGAACTATCGGGACTCGAGTTAAAAGGATGTTCCCAGCCATGATGTATTAAGACTGTTAAAACAGTTTGGGGAAGGCCCTCATCCCATGATCCACACAGTGGGCGGAGTGATCGAGAAAGCGCAGCCGTCGTGTCCCGTCACTCGGGCTGCCTAAATGAACCTTCGCACAATTTCGTGGCCCTTCATGACCTGAGCCGTCAACATCTGAGATGAATTGGAACTGCGATTCTGAGCCGGGTCCTCTCCTCCATCATCGGTGTCTGACCTCACAACATGATCGAATCTCTTCCCAAACGAATAGCGCCCTCTTCTATTGGAGCCCAGACCAACAGCAATGACACTGATGTGCCAATCCAGCCGACGGTTGCCATAGCAACCCATTTATTTATTTATTTATTTATAATTAGTTGCCTGGTGAGGACTCATTAGTGTAATTAAAAAAAAATCTCCCTTTAAAACAACCCCTGATTTCTTTTATTTTTAATTTATTTACTCATATATATATATAATTTTTTATTTATACGATGTGGTCATTAGTCTGAATTCTAAAGATCGACCTGTGTTCCCTCTAGTGGAGAGTGAGGGAATTGCAGGGAGGCCACGTCCTATTAAACTTCAACCCTCACGTTTTTAAAACTTCACACTCACTTTTTTTTTAACAATTTA
>JAFMOC010000123.1:337500-355000 GCA_019802505.1 Corydoras sp. C115 | reverse complement strand
CTTAAGGCTGATGTCGGTGATCGTGTGTGTGTTTGTTTTTAAACCCTTCCGGTGACGTGGTTCTCGCTCGGTCACCTTCAGGTCACGGCGCCGATGTGAAGTGTGTGGACTGGCACCCCACCAAAGGCCTGGTGGTCTCGGGCAGCAAGGATAGCCAGCAGCCCATCAAGTTCTGGGACCCGAAGACCGGACAGAGTCTGGCAACGCTGTGAGTGTCGGTCGCCGGGACAGTCGCCATGACGACCGCGTGGTCCTAAAACCCTTAACGAGTCCCGACTCTCTTAATTAACGAGCCGCGTCGATCGTCAGAGGTGAACGCGATCGAACCCGTAATTGACGGACAGCTGTACCGCTTCCAACTTTGAGGAAACAGTTTAGGGAAGGCCCGTTTCCTCGCGGCACACAGAGCGAGGTCCGTAAAGCTAATTATTAACCGTTAATTAATTATTAATTTCAGTTCATTATTATTATTATTATTAATTAGGAGGGCTTAGTGGTTGGCACGTTCGCCTCTCAGATTGGGATCCGAACCGGGAATTCCTAGCGCCGTGTGGAGTTTGCATGTTCTCCCCGTGTCCGCGTGGGTTTCCTCCCACAGTCCAAAAACATGGATTTAAGATGAAAGGTTTAAGGTGAATTGAATTCTCCAAATTGCCCCATAGAGAGTGCCCTCTCGCACTGGTTGTATCTGCCCAGCGCCCAAAACGTTCTCCCCTGGATGGTCATGAGGAACCCCCCCAACGACCCTAATAGAGGATAAAGTGGAAGATAATGGATGGATGGGTGTTATTTAGGGAGGACTTTTCACAGCTCCAAAAGTTTGTAGACATCCGTCCCAGTGGATGTTCACCTTTAATCTGGGGGTCATAAGGAGGTCCATGTGTTTAAGGTGTAGGGGTTCCAATACTTTCCTCCATGCAGTGTGCGCACATGATATCATCTGGTTTGTCGTTTCCGGCCGTTCTCCCATCCCGCCCTGACTCCGCCCCCGTCCCTCGTCCTCAGCCACGCCCACAAGAACACGGTGATGGAGGTGAAGTGGAACCTGAACGGCAACTGGCTGCTGACGGCGTCGCGCGACCACCTGTGCAAGCTGTTCGACATCCGCAACCTGAAGGAGGAGCTGCAGGTCTTCAGGGGCCACAAGAAGGAGGCAACGGGTGAGTGACCCACCAACCCCCCCCACCCACCCACCCACCCACCCAACGTGGTGGTGCTGCTGGCCCCGTTGCCCGGACGCCCCTCCTTCATGTTCTGTTTCTGTCCCTCCCTTCGGTTGCAGCGGTCGCCTGGCACCCGGTCCACGAGGGCCTGTTCGCCAGCGGAGGCTCCGACGGGTCCCTGCTGTTCTGGAACGTGGGGTAAGGCCACGCCCACCTCCGTCCGTCTGATTGGTGCATTTACAGATTGATTTAACGGTTCGTTTTGATTGACAGGGTGGAGAAGGAAGTGGGCGGGATGGAGATGGCGCACGAGGGCATGATCTGGAGCTTGGCCTGGCACCCTCTGGGGCACATCCTGTGCTCGGGTTCTAACGACCACACCAGGTGAGTCCGTCCGTCCGTCTGTCTGTCCGTACCGTACCGTATGGCGCGTGGTGGGCGGGGCCCAGTGGTCACTAACTAACGTGCCGTCTTCCAGCAAATTCTGGACGCGGAATCGTCCCGGAGACAAGATGCGGGACCGCTACAACCTGAACCTTCTGCCCGGGATGTCGGAGGACGGCGTGGAGTACGGTGAGTGTCCGGGAGCCCAACGGGCCGCCGGCGGGGGGGCCCCCCCGTCTCCCGGCGCCCGACTCGCGGGATTCATGTTTGGTTTGGTTCTCCCGCAGACGATCTGGAGCCCAACAACCTGTCGGCCATTCCCGGGATGGGCATCCCCGAGCAGCTGAAGGCCGCCATGGAGCAGGAGCACATCAGTGAGACGCCCCCGCCGCTCTCGACTTCGGCATCCCCATTCCAGTCCGTGTGTACTGACGCCGTGTGTGTGTGTGTGTGTGTGTGTGTGTGTGTGTGTGTGTGTTGTGTGTCCCCAGGTAAGGAGATGCTGCCGGAGTCGGAGATGAGCATCCCGGGTTTGGACTGGGGGATGGACGAGGTGATGCAGAAGGACCAGAAGAAGCCGCCCACCAAGAAGGTTCCCTACGCCAAGCCCATCCCCGCACAGTTCCAGCAGGTAGGCCCCAGCGGGGGGTCCGGGGAGCCGGGGGTCCGGGAGCCAGACGGTTCCCCCCCCGCCTTCCCCCTTTGCGCTGACGCGATGCCTTCTGGTTCCCCAGGCGTGGGCGGAGAACAAGGTTCCCACCATGGCGCCCGGGGAGGTACCCAAGGAGCGGAAGGACGAGAAGCTGGACAGCAAGAAGAAGACCCAGGCCGAGATCGAGCAGGAGATGGCCGCTCTGCAGTACACCAACCCCATGCTGCTGGAGGTACGAGGAAGGAGTCGACTCGTGAGTCGCGTGCGATTCGACTCGCGTGCGATTCGTTTTTGTTTTTTTCTGATTCGTCTCGTCCCTTCCGCAGCAACTCAAGATCGAGCGAATGGCACAGCTGCAGGATCAGCCGCCCTCGGGGGGCCAGCCCGGCTCCATGGCCTCCTTCCCGGCTCAGGGGGGCCCCATGGGTCCTCCCCAGCAGGGCTTCCCCAATGCCATGCCCTCCCAGCAGATGCCTTCCAACATGGGCCCTGCGGTGGGTCCGGGCGGCATCCACGGCCCCTACATGGCCCCGGGCCAGATCGGACACCCGGGCCCGCCGTCCCACCAGGGTCCGCCTCCGCAAGGCATGATGGGCCCCCCGGACATCCACGGGCCCCCGCGGCATCACGGGCCGCCCAGAAATATGGGGTCTCACGGCATGCAGCCGGGGCCCAGGGGGATGCAGGGGCCTCCTTCGGGAGGCATGCCCCAAGGGCCTCCGACGGGAGGCATGATGGGATCGCTAGCTCGGGGCCAGGGGCCTTCCCAAGGAAGCATGATGCATCAGGATATGCGGGGTCCCACGTCCCATGGGAATATGATGGGTCCTCAGGGGCCTTCGGCGGGCGGGATGATGGTTCCCCCGCCCCGGGGCCACAGCAACATGCAGGGCATGGGAAACATGCACGGAATGGGGCACCCTTCAGGCGGGATGCACGGGGGCCTGAACAGCATGCAGGGGCCACACAACAACATGCAGGGCCACCCGTCGTACATGCAGCAGGGCAAACCGCCGGCGCACATGAGCGACGGGACCCGGGGCCAGTTCAGCCAGGTGAGTCGGCCACGCCGCAACGAATCGTTTGCCGTCCAGCGAATCACTTTCTGAATCGATTCCCTCCGTCTGATTCCCAGGGGCAGAACTCCCAGTCGGTGTTGCATGCGATGGGACAGGCCCCAGGTAACCAAGGACACGGCCGCGTGTTTGCGATGTTTGCGATGCGGACGGTCGCCTTAACGCTTTCTCCTCGCTCACGCAGACGGCCCTCGGGGGCCCTCCAACCACCACATGGGGCCTCCCCACGAGCGGCAGGGCTCCGACGGCGGCGGCGGTGGCGGCCCGTTTTGGGACGACGAAGGAGGCTATCAGGAGGGCTGGAGGAGGCCGGCTCAGGACTACCACGGGGAACCCAGGGGCCACCAAGGGGGCAAGGTCGGCTGGGAGAGCCAGGAGCGCTTCGCCCCTCATAAACCCGACTACGACCGGTGAGTGTGATGTCACGGCCACGCCCACACGCCATTGTTCGCGAACGAGTTGCGAATTATGACGCCCCCCTCCCTTGCAGGTACGACGACCAGGACGAGGACTTCGACCAGAGGCCCATGCGACCGCCGCATTCCGACGACTCGTGAGTACCGGGCCGGGTGCCGCGGTTCCGCGCCGACGGAACGTATGATCGACCTTTTGTTTGTTTGTCGTTGGCAGTTTCAGGAGGGGAATGAGCCGGCGCCGGGGCGGCTACCAGGACGACTTCGGCGCCGAGGACAGCTTCGATTCCCAGGACGAGATGGGCCCCGGCGGGTGGAACGGCGGCGGGAGGGGGAGGCCCCGGGGGCCGCCACGTGGAGGTGAGAGCCGGCCCGCGCGGCGAGCTCGCTGTCGGGCGGTGTGAGGTACGATGATGTAATGCGTGGTATCCGTTAGGTGGCGCGGGACGGACAGGCCTCCTGCCTACGCCCGACGACGACGGGCCCCTTTACGAAGGAGGGCGGAGCCAGGAGGGTTGGGAGGGGGGACGATACTCAGGTACCGAAAGTCAGGCCGGGCTTGTCGCGCAGCGGGTTCGCGTGCCGGCGCTCGGCGCTGATGCCCCGCCCTCTCGTCTGTGTGCAGGTCACGACGGATACCGGGATGGCCAGCGCGGGGACCGCAGCCGGCGGGACAGCCTGTCCCCCGTCGGCAGGGAGCGCTCGTCCTCGCTGCAGGGCATGGACATGGCCTCGCTGCCGCCTCGCAAGCGACCCTGGCACGACGGACCCGGGACGGGGGACGTGGACTCGCCCGGCGCCGAGGACCGAGGAGCAGGTATTTAAAATAGACAACGGCTTTGGGATGAATCGGAACCCCCTTTATAGTCGTAACTGTAACTCTCCTCCCTCCGCAGGTCGTCCTCTGCGCGATGACCACGGCTACGGACCGCCACCCTCCCGCAGCGGACGCGGGGGCTGGGGACGCAGCGGGCGCGGGGGCCCGCGCGGAGGCCGGGGGAGGTAATCGTGACACCCCCCCCTCCCGAGGACGCTATGCGGTGCTCCAGAGACATTCAAGGACCAAAAAAAAACGCCCCTCGCACCCTTTGAGCCGTCTGTCCGCCGGTCCTCGCCGAGTCCGTGCGAGTCCGAGTCCACAGATGGGGGCGCCGGCGGTCCCGACCCGCCCTCGACCCCGGAAACCATGTTTGAACCAGTGCACCGTGTGCACGGCGGACGTCCGCAGCCCGCCGGACGGAACCCGGTGGCGTCCCGCCCGCCCGCCCGCTCGGGTCCGTTCTGCGCGGGGCCTCGCGAGCTCGTTTGTACAGTTTGTCAGAGGAACTCTCATATTGTTTTTTTTGTTTCTTTTTGTGAATTTTTTTTGTAATGAGACCCATAATAGAAGTTTGTGCAACCACGACGGCGGCGTTCCTTTATTTTTCCTAATCGCGGTTCCGATACATGTCCACATCCCCGGATCTCAGACCTGTCCTCAGTCTGACGGGTGGGAGGCCTGGACTCGGGGTTCGCTCGCCGTTATCATCGTTATGTCCACATCTGACACCCTTAATTAAAAAATAAATAAATAAATAAATAAATCATGACACCTCCCCCCCCCCCCCCCCCATCGTGCCATATATGGACATAACGAGGACCAAAGTCCATGTGTATGGTAGGGGGCGCCGCTGCACGCTGGAGTGTAAACGAACCTGGCGCTTTATAAAGACGCTCACACTGAAACGGTTTCCCGTCGGCAGTCAGCTTTATTAAAAAAAAAAAAATTAAAACAGCTTCACAGTCAGAACCCTTTGGTCAAGAAGGTCGGAGAACCTCGTAGAACACGCCTCCGGTTCCTCGAACCGTCTCCCGGAACCCGTGTTAATGGAATGATGCGGAATACATTCAGGATTCAGAACCCCGCTGAAGGGTTTCCGACGTCGGGAACCGGTTTACATCACGTCATTCTGCAGGGTCAGTCCCGACGGAGTCCCCAAATGGGGGTCAGGGGCCTCACGCTGGGGGCCACAGTGTCATGGTTCTGATGAGCAGTATTTAAATAACCCTGGACCGGACACCACCACGAGCCAGGGTCAGTGTTTATGAGGTCACGTTCTAATGGGGTTCCACCTTTACAGCTGGAACGTCTTCCTCAGCTGGAAGGTCTAAAACATAAGAACGGGGGGGTGGGGTGGGGGTGGGCCTTCCCTAAACTGATGGAGCAGGAGCTTAACCTAATAAACCTGAACTTAATAATTGGTGGACGTCTCGGAACCTTGGTTTCTGTGGTGCAGATTACAAACCTATTAATTACCCAGTATGTCTCATGAATATGTGATTAGGGGGGTGGGGCTTCAGGTGGTTAACCCGTGTCCTGCTGAAGTTCCGTGGAATGTGTTTTGTAAACCAACTTCTTTATTCCAAACTTGCGCTTCACTATTTCGGGATTTAATGGCCCTGCAGTCCAAACCTCAAACTTTTATTCACAATCTGTGTGGAGTTTGCATGTTCTCCCCGCGACGGCGTGGGTTTTATTAATATCTAACGTGAACTGAAGTATAGGGACGCCCTTGAAATCAGTGAATTCAGGTGGTGCCTTCTGAGTGAGGGGGTTGAGGTGCAGCCTACATGCTACCCTTACATCACCGTGACATCACGTCAGAGGGCGTGGCGTAAAGTATGACATCACTGGAGTTTGGCTAAATCACATGGGGCTTAGTGGTTTAGCATGTTCTCCTCTCAGTGCTGGGGTTTCCTGGCTCGAATCCCCATCTGGTTGGAGTTTGCATGTTCTCCCCGTGTCCGCGTGGGTTTCCTCCGGGTTCTCCGGTTTCCTCCCGCATTTCAAAAACGTGGATCAAGGTCAACTGGATTCTCCAAATTGCCCCATATAGAGTGTGTGTTTGTGAGTGTGTGGCCAACAATAGATTGCCCCACTGTCCTGGGTGTGTCTGCCCGGCGCCAAAAACGTCCCCCACCCCCTGACCCTAGTACAGGATAAAGCGCAACATAATGGATGGATGAATGGAAGGTTAATCGAATGCTCCAAATTGCCCCACATAGAGTGCGTTTGTGTGTGTGCCCAGCAATAGATTGGAACCCTTATCCCCTATTAGGGTCACGGGGTGGGGGGGGTTCCCAATGCCCATCCGGGGAGAACGTTTCAGGCACTGGGCAGCTACACCCAGGACAGGGGGGCAATCTCTCACTGGGTACAGACACACTGTACTCTTTATGGGGCAATTTGGACAATCCAACTGACCTCGATCCAAGTTTTCGAACTGTGGGAGGGAACCCAGAGGAAACCCACGTGGACGGGGGGGGGGGGACATGGGAAACCATCTGGGTGCTGAGAGGAGAACATGCCAATGCCTTTAAGACTAATTTAGTTAGTGTTAATGCAGAAACAAAAACAAAAAAAATAATCATCATCATACAGATTAAGAAAAACACGCTGATTATTATTATTATTTTCATTTTACGCTGATGTCCCTCAGCTGCAGCGCCCCCTCCGGCGTGGAACGAACTGCAGAGGCGTGATGGCTGTGAGTTGTCTTTAATGTCTTTTAAAGTCCTTAATGTCTCAGATCGGCATGGTCCTCCCGGTCACGGTTCTCTTGATGGCGGAGGTCAGCACGCCGCCCACGAACCTCATGCCGGCGCTGCCCCCCGGCACCAGCGCCACCGCGTAGGCCGCGATGGCCCCGACCTGCACGCAGGCTCCGAGCGCGGTGAGCGGCGTGCTGTGCAGCCCGAGCGCCGCGTACAGGGTGCCGGCCAGCGAGCAGACGTACACCGCGGCGCCGGGCGTCGGCGCGGCCAGCATGCGGCTCGGCCCCCGCAGCACGGCGGCGCCGCTCAGCGCGAACACCGAGCCCAGCGACCAGAGCAGCGCGAACTTCCGCGCCTTCAGCAGCAGCAGCGGCGCGTAGAGGGCCGACAGGCCGAAGCACAGCGCCGAGAAGACGGCGCACACGCCGGCCGCCAGCAGGCGCTGCGAGCGGCTCAGGCCGGGCAGGCACGGGTCGGGCTCGGCCGACCACGGCCAGGAGAACCCGCCGCTCGCCGGTGACGACGAGGCCGCGCCGCCGCCACCGCGGCCGGGCCAGCGAGAGAACCAGCCGCCCGCTACCGAGGGCTCCGGCTCGGGGACGGTCACCGCGGTGCTGGAGCCGGACGCCGAGAGCGACGCTTTGTTCCCGCCTTTGGACTGAGACAAATACTCCTGCAGCTGCCGGTTCAGGTCCGCCATGTTTGTTACAGACGGAGGAGCGCAACAGCGCCGCTCTGAGGAACGTTCCACACATTAATCAGACACGTTAATGAAAACGAGTTAATGGCTTCATTATCTCCTTTTATTCCTCTATTAGGGTCGAGGTGGAGGAGGTGGAGGAGGGTGGAGGAGGAGGAGGAGGAGGAGGAGGAGGGGGGGGGGGGGGTTTCCCATGTCCATGTCCATGTCCACCCAGGACAAAGGGCAATCTATCACTGGGCACACACTCACTCACACAGACTCTCTCTATATGGGGCAATTTGGAGGATTCAATTCACCTTGAATCCATGTTTTTGGACTGTGGGAGGAAACCAGAGAACCCGGAGGAACATGGAAACTCCGCCCAGATTGGGATTCAAACCAACCATCCATTATCTTCCACTTTATCCTCTATTAGGGTCACGGTGGGGTTCCCCATGTCCATCCAGGGGAGAACGTTTCGGGCGCTGGGCAGATACACTCAGGACAGGGGGGCAATCTATTGCTGGGCACACACTCACACACACACACTCTATATGGGGGCAATTTGGAGCATTCAATTCACCTTGAATCCATGTTTTTAGACTGTGGGAGGAAACCAGAGAACCCAGAGGAACATGAAAACTCGATTCGAACCAACCATCCATTATCTTCCACTTTATCCTCTATTAGGGTCGTGAAGGGGGGAGGGGGTTGTTCCCCATGCCCATCCAGGGGAGAACGTTTCGGGCGCTGGGCAGATACACCCAGGACAGGATGCCAATCTATCGCTGGGCACACACTCACTCACACAGACACACTCTATATGGGGCAATTTGGAGGATTCAATTCACCTTGAATCCATGTTTTTGGACTGTGGGAGGAAACCGGAGAACCCGGAGGAAACCCAATGGACACGAGGAGGACATGTGAAACTCCACCCAGATTGGGATTCGAACCGGGAATCCCTAGCGCTGAGAGGAGAACATGCTAAACCACTAAGCCACGTGCTGCCCAGTTTTCAACATTCATCTATCGCTTAATCCTCTACTAGGGTTGCGGGGGTGGGGTGGGGTGGGGTGGGGGGTTCCCCATGCACCCCCCCCCCCCCCCCCACGTTTTGGGTGCTGGGCAGATAGACCCAGAAGAGAGTGTCAACACGCACTCACTCACACTGTATGGGGCAATTTAGTGCAGCCCGTTCACCTTTTAAATTTAAATGAAGAGGATAAATAGTGAATGGGTCTCCGATGCGTCGGTCGAGCCCCTCTTTGGGTTCGGATCGTTGTTCTGAGCCGCCGTCCCGAGCCGGACGGACCCTCAGGGTTTGTCCTCAGCTGCTGGACTCGTCTATAATTAAACTCTGTCTCTCTCTCTCTCTCTCTGTCTCTCTCTCGCTCCGGTTCTCCAGTTGCCCAAAAGCCTTTTTATGGATTGCGAGTGCCAGCAAGGCTTTTCTTCTTCAGCCGGGCGACTCGGCCGGAGGAGATCTCCTAAAGCAGGGAGCAGGTCAGTCCGTACAGCGCGATTAATTACCCCGCAATTAACGACATATTAAAAGCTTGATGCGTCAAACTAATTAATTAATCACGAGGGTGTGCTGGTTTCATTATTATTATTATTATTATTTATTATTTTGTTTCCACCGTAAACGTTTAAACTCCTGGACATCTGCGTCTGAAGACATATAACGATGAAGGGCAATTAGTTTTAATGCGTTTTATTTAATTAATAAAACCTTTTTTTTTGTTTGTATTGTATTAATTAGTAAATAACACATGATTTAATTCAGTGTAAATGTATTTCATTCCAATAATCTGTTCTTTAGCTGTTTGGCATGTTCTCCTCTCAGCGCTAGGGGATTCCCGGTTCGAATCCCCATCTGGGTGGAGTTTCCATGTCCTCCCCCGTGTCCGCGTGGGTTTCCTCCGGGTTCTCCGGTTTCCTCCCACAGTCCAAAAACATGGATCAAGTCAATTGAGTTCTCCAAATTGCCCCATATAGAGTGTGTTTGTGTGAGTGAGTGTGTGTCCAGCGATAGATTGGCGCCCTGTCCTGGGTGTATCTGCCCAGCGCCCGAAACGTTCTCCCCCTTCCATCCATTATCTTCAGCTTTATCCTATATTAGGGTCGCGGGGGGTTTCCCCATGTCCATCCAGGTGAGAACGTTTCGGGCGCTGGGCAGATAGACCCAGGACAGGGCGCCAATCTATCACTGGACACACACTCACACACACATACACACTCTATATGGGGCAATTTGGAGCATTCCAATTGACCTTGGATCCATGTTTTTGGACTGTGGGAGGAAACCGGAGAACCCGGAGGAAACCCACGCAGACGTGGGGGAGAACATGGAAACTCCACCCAGATTGCGATTCGAACCGGGAATCCCCAGCATTGAGAGGAGAACATGCTAAACCACCAAGCCACCGTGCCGCCCAGACATGAATAGTTTCTTCTAATTAATTAACCGTCGTAATTAATGTCAGTGATGAAAGCGGGACGTTGTTTTGATGTTTCATTACGTTGTCCTCTGCAGCCCGATGTCTCTGTCTCAGATCACGCCGAGCCTTTTCCTCGGGAGCGCCGACGCCCCGCTGAACCGCGCCCTGGTGGCCCGTAAGGGCATCACCCTGATCGTGAACGCCACCCTGTCCCACGGCTGTCCCACCTACCCGGGGGTGGAGTGTGTCCGCGTGGCCGTGGCCGACCTCCCCACCGCCCGGCTGAGCCAGCATTTCGACCGCGTGGCCTCCCGCATCCATAACAACCGGGCGGGGGGCACGCTGGTGCACTGCGCGGCGGGCATGAGCCGCTCGCCCGCGCTGGTCATGGCCTACCTGATGAAGTACAGAGGCGTGACGCTGCGCCAGGCTCACCACTGGGTCCGGGGGAGCCGACCCGCCATCAGCCTGAACGCCGGCTTCTGGGACCAGCTCCTGGACTACGAGCGGAGGCTGTACGGTAAAAACACCGTGAGGGTGGCGGCCCCCGCGCAACCACCCACAACGCCCAGGCCGGCACCCAGAGTCCGCCTCGGGGGGCCGGGCGCCAGGGATTGCCCCCCATCGCCCGGGCCGAGGCGGGTTCGAGCCATGATGACCATCTGACGCCGCCATCGCTCCGGAGACGTCCTGCCGGAGTGAAGGGTGCCTCATTTTGTCCAAATCTATTTTTTATTTTTAATTCTGATGAAATCAGATCAGATTTTTTTTTTCTCGACATTTTTTTTTTTTTTTTTTTTTTTTTTTTTTGAAACAATAGAAATTAAAAGGTGAAGACTGAAGCTCGGTTCTGGAGGCGCGCAGGTCCAGGACGGTGTATCAGACTTTACAACCAATTAAACATTTTAATGTAATTAATTGTGATTAATAAACTGATTTTAAACAAATAGAAATGCTCAGTGATCAGTGAGTTCCGTTGATTTGATGTTTAAGTTACTTTTTGGTTTTAGTGTAAAAAAAAATTAATTCATTAACATTTTTATTGTTGCTTGTCAGCTGACCCTGAAAAAAGCAGGAGTGCTGCAGCCTATCCCAGCACTCATATGGTGAAAGGTAGAGAAGCACTACCTACATTGTATATATTTGTGTGTGTGTGTGTGTGTCTGTATGTGTGTGTATATGTATTTGTGTGTGTGTTTGTCTGTCTGTGTCTGTGCGTATGTATTTATGTGTGTGTGCGTGTCTGTGCTTGTGTGTGTATATGTGTATGTGTATTTTTTTGTGTGTGTGTGTGTGTGTGTATGTTTGTGTGTGTGTCTATGTCGTGTCTGTGCTTGTGTGTATATATGTGTATGTGTATTTGTCTGTGTGTGTGTGTGTGTATGTTTGTGTGTGTGTTTGTCTGACTGTGTGTGTGTGCGTGTCTGTCTGTGATTGTATGTGTATGTGTCTGTGTGTGTGTATATTTGTGTGTGTGTATATGTATTTATGTGTGTGTATGCCTGTGTGCGTGTCTGTCTGTGCTTGTGTGTGTATATGTGTTTTTGTGTGTGTGTGTTTGTGTGAGTGAGTGTGTGTATATGTGTGTATGTATATATATACATATATATATACGTGTGTGTGTGTGTTTGTATGTGTATATATGCGTATATGTGTGTTTGTATGTGTATATATGCGTATATGTGTGTGTGTGTTTGTATGTGTGTGTGTGTGTGTTTGTTTCTTTGTGTGTGTGTGTATGTGTTTCTTTGTGTGTGTGTGTGTGTTTGTTTCTTTGTGTGTGTGTGTGTGTGTGTGTGTGTGTGTGTGTGTGTGTGTGTGTTCTCTTTTTCCTGCTGTTTGTCAGATAAGTGCTTGGACAGACTCCAGCGACCCTCGTGACCCCAGCAGATGACCTGTTTTTCTGTGTATGTGCCGACAGAGGGCGCTGTGGGAATGAGAGCTCTGTGATGATCAGTGAGATCGGTGAGATAAGACTGCTGGGATATGGGGGGGGGGGGGTCAGAGGAGTCACGTGTTCTCTAATAACCTGCTTTCATGTCTGATCCTCTCATCAGATCCATTCATTCCTTCAGACAAACGATTACACCTGCAATTACCACAGTCTGCCTGTCTGTGTGTGTGTGTGTGTGTGTGTGTGTGTGTGTGTGTGTGTGTGTGTGTGTGTGCAAAACCATGAGAACTGTGAGCCTTTAATATTAACACTGAGGCTTTAAAATGGACTGAGTTTGTTAAATAGAACAACTCACACAAACACACTCTATATGGGAAAATTCGGACACGGGGAGGACATGCAAACTCCACCCAGATTGGGATTCGAACCGGGAATCCCTAGCACTGAGAGGAGAACATGCTAAACCACTAAGCCTGTTCCAAATGTGTTCTCTATCTGACTTTGATGAGCTCATCTTTGTTAAACAGGTAACAAAGGTATTTATTAAGTTTAAGATTATGGTTCTTCTATACAAATTAACCCAAAAAATACAGTCGTTAAAAATACAACGTTAGGACCAAAAAAAACGGGGCCTTCCCCAAACTGTTTTCACAAACTTTAATGCCTGGTTATTAGCTTTGCAGAACACGAGGTGCTTTATGTTGAAATCTGTTGCAATGAACTTATAAACTTAGTTTAAAAAGACAAATGATCCATTACGTCTTTTGTGTTTTTTTTATTATTAAAACGTCGCCACCTGTCAGGAACTTTAAAAACTGTACGGATTATTAACACATTATAAAACCATTTTCATTAAAACACACGAATCCCAACTTTATTATTATTATTATTATTATTATTATTATTATTATTATTATTTTCAATTTCCTCGCTGCCTTTTGCGGCACGGTGGCTTAGTGGTTTGGCACGTTCGCCTCTCAGCGCTAGGGGTTCCCGGTTCGAATCCCAATCTGGGTGGAGTTTCCATGTTCTCCCCGTGTCTGCGTGGGTTTCCTCCGGGTTCTCCGGTTTCCTCCCACAGTCCAAAAACATGGATCAAGTCAATTGAATTCTCCAAATTGCCCCATATAGAGTGTGTCTGTGTGAGTGAGTGTGTGTCCAGCGATGGATGGTGCCCTGTTTGCACTGAAAGAGTGCACTGTTCACTAATTAAGAGAACGCACACTGACATACGTGTGTGTGTGTGTGTGTGTGTGTGTGTGTAATGAGTTCTGCTTTCAGTGCAGCCATCATGCAGTAAACAGACGGGTCGTTATTGGGACCATTTATCTTTCGGCACGTTATTTGACGGTCCGCGTACGATGAGGCGCTCATACCACAAATGGTTGCTGGATATTTCCCTGGAAGACAGACAGCGTGTGTGTGTGTGTGTGTGTGTGTGTGTGTGTGTTTGTGTGTGTGTGTGTGTGTGTGTGTGTGTGTGTGTTGTTGAGAGAGCGCGGCAGCGGGCCAGACAGCAGGCGCCACTCTATGGGCGTGATGACATCATCTCTTTCCCTGCAGAACACACAGGCCTCATTTTGGGGAATCGGCGTGTTTGTGCTTCCACCGGCGCAGAAAGATCCACACGGCGTTTTTACACTTCAGACGTTCTACGTTCTAACGTTGGCAACGCGGCGCCGGGAGTCATGCCAACGTGCGACTGCAGCCGAACTCGGAGTCAGGGCCACAGACGTGGACACGCGAGCGGGGGCCCGGCGGGGACCGAAACGTATACACACCACAGCGCTGGGTTCCCGTCACAAGCTTTTATTTTACATTAATGATTTGTCTCTTGCAGATACACCTTCTGGAATGTTCCCGGTTCGAATCCCAATCTGGGTGGAGTTTCCATGTCCTCCCCGTGTCCGCGTGGGTTTCCTCCGGGTTCTCCGCTTTCCTCCCACAGTCCAAAAAACATGGATCAAGGTCAATTGAGTTCTCCAAATACCCCAATATAGAGTGTGTATGTGTCCAGTGATGGATTGGCGTCCTGTCCTGGGTGTATCTGCCCAGCGCCCGAAACGTTCTCCCCTGGATGGGCACGTTACTCAACGTTTACTCAACGTTTACGGAACGTTTACTCAACGTTTACGGAACGTTTACTCAACGTTTACCGAACTTTTACTCAACGTTTACCGAACGTTTACTCAACGTTTACCGAACGTTTACTCAACGTTTGCCGAACATTTACCGGATGTTTACTCAACGTTTACCGAACGTTTACCGAAAGTTTACTCAACGTTTACCGAATGTTTACTCAACGTTTATTCAATGTTTACTCAACGTTTACCGAACGTTTACTCAACGTTTACCGAACGTTTACTCAACGTTTGCCGAACATTTACCGAATGTTTACTCAACGTTTATTCAATGTTTACTCAACGTTTACAGGAACGTTTATGGAACGTTTGCTCAACGTTTACAGGAACGTTTACCGAATGTTTACTCAACGTTTATGCAATGTTTACTCAACGTTTACCGAACATTTACTCAACATTTACAGGAACGTTTATGGAACGTTTGCTCAACGTTTACAGGAATGATTACCGAACGTTTACTCAACGTTTACTCAACGTTTACAGGAACGTTTACCGAACGTTTACTCAACGTTTATCAACGTTTACCGAATGTTTACCGAACGTTTACTCAACGTTTGCCGAACATTTACCGAATGTTTACTCAACGTTTATTCAATGTTTACTCAACGTTTACCGAACGTTTACTCAACGTTTGCCGAACGTTTACTCAACGTTTGCCGAACATTTACCGAATGTTTACTCAACGTTTATTCAATGTTTACTCAACGTTTACTGAACGTTTACTCAACGTTTACAGGAACGTTTACAGGAACGTTTATGGAACGTTTGCTCAATGTTTACAGGAACGTTTACCGAATGTTTACTCAACGTTTATGCAATGTTTACTCAACGTTTACCGAACGTTTACTCAACATTTACAGGAACATTTATGGAACGTTTGCTCAACGTTTACAGGAATGATTACCGAACGTTTACTCAACGTTTACTCAACGTTTACCAAACGTTTACAGGAACGTTTACCGAACGTTTACTCAACGTTTATCAACGTTTACAGGAACATTTACCGAACGTTTACTCAACGTTTACCGAACGTTTTCGGAACGTTTACTCAACGTTTACTAAAGGTTTACTCAACGTTTACCGAACGTTTACTCAAGGCTTACTCAACGTTTACCGAATATTTTCGGAACGTTTACTCAACGTTTACTCAACGTTTACCGAACATTTTCGGAACGTTTACTCAACGTTTACTGAACGGTTACTTAACGTTTACTGAACGGTTACTGAACGTTTACTCAACGTTTACTCAACGTTTACCCAACGTTTGCTCAACGTTTACTGAACGTTTACCAAACGTTTACTGAACGTTTCAGCTCGTTAATGAATCTGATGCTCAGCTTCTGATGCGGTGCGTACCTCACATGGATGACATCATTGCGTTTTTATTTTTTTATGATAACTGCTCTGTAATTATCCAGCAGAGAAAGTCGTTTATAATCTCGGGCTCCGAACGCTAACGAGTCGATTAAAGATCAAAGACGCATGTGCGCGGGTGGAGCTGCCAAAAATCGATTTGGGTTCTTTAATGGTTCTTTATACGGTGGAAAGCAGCTGGGACTGAGGCTTTGTTCTGAGTTACATTAAACAAGAAAACACTCACACACACACTCACACACACACACACACTCACACACACTCACACACTCACACACTCACACTCTCACACACACACACACACACACACTCACACACTCACACTCTCACACACACACACACACACACACACACACACACACACTGGGAGCAACACTTTGAAATGATTTTGGGATTGTAAAATAAACGAACCAGCATGTGGCGCCTTATTGTGTAGCCCCATAATACACTCTGCACTTTCCAACATAAAGAAATGAAATGTAATAACATCTTCAGACCTGTAGGGGGGGCCAGTGAGGTGATCCCATCTAAGCTATGTTTTTAACACTTTGGAAATAGTGTAAGTACCTTTATAAGTCTTAAGAGTTAAAAAAAAAAAAAAACGAATGTGAATTGGACCCTGTGATGCGGAATTGGACTTTGATTGATTGATTTATTTTTGATCGATTGTTCTAAACAGTAAACAAATGCAGAATACAACTATGGCCCAAAAACGAGCAGCGCTGCACTGCTTTAGGAAACGGCACCATTTTTTGAAAGAACATCATGGCAAATAACAAAAATATTTAAAAACCTGTCTCAAAAATGGGATTTCAATGATGTCATCGCTCTTTAGTAATGATGTCATCGCTCTTTAGTAATGATGTCATCGCTCTTTAGTAATGATGTCATCGCTCTTTAGTAATGATGTCATTGATTTTTCTGCAGTTTTCAGCCGAGCTTTGGTATCCAGAGAAGAACAAGGTCGATTTGGTAACTACAAGCTGTTCTGTACCTGCTAAACCATCCGATCATCACTCACCACCCCTCCACCCCTCCACCCCTCCATCCTCCACCTCAGTGCTTCAGCTGAAGGTGCGGTGGGTTTGGGCTGAGATGCTGCGTTTGGTCTCCAGAGCATTATGGCCAACCATCATCCACCTTGGTCCTGTTTGTCCAGAAGAGAGTGTTCCAGAATGTCTGTCTGCTTTGTTGAGATGTTGAGATGTTGAGATGCACGTCATTCTCTCGCTTATGTATTTTTTTTTTTTAATTAGAGTCTTTCTAATGCCATCAGTCTTATTCTAATTACTATGACGAGTCTGAACGGTTACCCTGTTACCCTCTGCCTGTAGAGTCTGAGCTGCTGCTGGTTTTTTATTTCTCTGAGTGTCGGATGCTCTGAGTTTGAGGTGAATTCGCTGGACGTCCTCTTTTAGAAAGACACTGTCCACTCTCATGTATTTCACTTGTGAAATTTTTTTTCTTATTTAGTATCATATATATATATATATGATGGCTTTAGCATGTTCTCCTCTCAGCTCTATGGATTCCCGGTTCGAATCCCAATCTGTGAGTTTCCTCCCACAGTCCAAAAAACATGGATCAAGGTCAATTGAGTTCTCCAAATTGCCCCATATAGAGTGTGTCTGTGTGAGTGAGTGTGTGTCCAGCGATAGATTGCCCCCCTGTCCTGGGTGTATCTGCCCAGCGCCCGAAACGTTCTCCCCTGGATGGGCATGGGGGAGAACGCAACCCTAGTAG
>JAFMOC010000123.1:320000-330000 GCA_019802505.1 Corydoras sp. C115 | reverse complement strand
CACACACACGGTCAGAAAGGGGGCGGGGCAAATAATAGATGAAATAACTATGAATTATATATATATATGGTTTGTATCCCAATCTGGCTGGAGTTTGCATGTTCTCCCCATGACCACACAGTCCAAAAAAACATGGATCAAGGTCAATTGAATTCTCCAAATTGCCCCATATAGAGTGTGTCTGTGTGTGTGAGTGTGTGTCCAGTGATAGATTGCCCCCCTGTCCTGGGTGTATCTGCCCAGCGCCCGAAACGTTCTCCCCTGGATGGGCATGGGGAACCCCACCGCGACACCAATATAGGATAAAGCAGAAAATAATGAATGAATGAATGATATATATATATATGGGGTGGCTTAGTGGTTTGGCATGTTCTCCTCTCAGCACTAGGGATTCCCGGTTCGAATCCCAATCTGGCTGGAGTTCTCCCCGTGTCCGCGTAGGCTTCCTCCAGGTTCTCCGGTTTCCTCCCACAGTCCAATAACATGGATTCAAGGTGAATTGAGTTCTCCAAATTGCCCCATATAGAGTGTGTGTGTGTGTGTGAGTGTGTGCCCAGTGATAGATTGCCCCCCTGTCCTGGGTGTATCTGCCCAGCGCCCGAAACGTTCTCCCCTGGAGGGGCATGGGGAACCCCCCAGAGTTTGAGAACCACTGGGATAAAGTAATTATATATATTTATATTTGTGAACGTTTCAGGCGCTGGGCAGATACACCCAGGACAGGGGGGCAATCTATCACTGGACACACACTCACTCACACTCACACACTATGGGGCAATTTAGAGCATTCAAGTAACCTTGAATCCATGTTTTGTGGGAGTCTGTGGGAGGAAACCGGAGAACCCCAAGGGAACCCGAATGAAACACGGGGGGAACATGGAAACTGGGGGGGGGGGGCGGAGTTTACGTCCTTTATTTTTAAAAAGGCATTGTGTTCCTGAAGGTGTAGTAGGGTAGATTTTGCATGTTCTCCTTTTGTCAGTCCGTTGGTCCCATGCTGGAACGCTGTAAATGTTTGCAGGAGTGTATGTGTCCGTGTGTCTGGTGTTCCCCCCCCCTCCACCCAATGAGCACTGGGATAGGCTCCAGTTCCTCGTACCCAGACCCCCCCCCGTTATCATGATAAGAAGTCCTACGCTGCTGAAGGGCTGGAGCTCCTGCAGGCTTCGCCGGTGCACCAGCAGGCTGTGGCGGATGTGGCTGTGGAAGGCCGTGGCCACACGGGGGGGCTGTGCGCACTGCACACACTGGCCGCTTACCATCTCTGTGAGGGAGGAGAACATACAAAACCGCAACATTTTACATCAAATCCAACATGGAGAGGTGTTAATAACATGACGCAGCGTGTGGAACGCAGAACGTTCAGGACTCCGTATCCCATAATGCACCACAGCACGGTCACCACCACGTCGGGGTCACTGCGGAGCTGAGAATCATCCACCACCGGCTCTGTGGGGGGGGGGTCCTGATCATCAGAGAACATACCAAAGGACGCTCACAGTGCATGTAGAGGAACAGGTGGACTACAGAACGGAACTGTAGAACTACAAACATCCATCTGTAAGGTGGTGGAGCTGACCACATGGACAGTTAGTGTAGATACATGGAGGTGACCGTGCTGAGTGGCTCGAAAGAACCCTCAAGATAGAACCCTCAAGATAGAACCCTCAACCTCAACCTCAACACCTTTGGGATGAACCACAAAATCCACGTTCTGCTCTGGGTGGATCACCACCACCATGTCAGAGTCACTGCAGTACTGAGCACCATCCACTACCCTAATAATACCTGCTCTGTGGGGGGTCCTGATCATCAGAGAACATACCAAAGGGTACTAACAGAGTCTGTAGAGGAAACGATGGACTACAGAACGGAACTGTAGAACTACAAACCCCAACTGTAAGGTGGTGGAGCTGACCACATGGACAGTGAGTGTAGATACATGGAGGTGACCGTGCTGAGTGGCTCGAAAGAACCCTCAAGATAGAACCCTCAAGATAGAACCCTCAACCTCAACCTCAAGACCTATTGGATGAACCACATGGGGTTGATCACCACCACCATGTAAGAGTCACTGCAGTACTGAGCACCATCCACCAACCTAATGATACCTGCTCTGTGGGGAGGTCCTGATCATCAGAGAACATACCAAAGGGTACTAACAGAGTCTGTAGAGGAACAGATGGACTACAGAACGGAACTGTAGAACTACAAACATCCAACTGTAAGGTGGTGGAGCTGACCACGTGGACAGTTAGTGTAGATACATGGAGGTGACTGTGCTGAGTGGCTCGATAGAACCCTCAAGATAGAACCCTCAAGATAGAACCCTCAACCTCAACCTCAACATGTATTGGATGAACCACATGGGGTTGATCACCACCACCATGTAAGAGTCACTGCAGTACTGAGCACCATCCACCACCCTAATGATACCTGCTCTGTGGGGGGTCCTGATCATCAGAGAACATACCAAAGGGTACTAACAGAGTCTGTAGAGGAAACGATGGACTACAGAATGGAACTGTAGAACTACAAACATCCATCTGTAAGGTGGTGGAGCTGACCACATGTGACAGTGAGTGTAAATACATGGAGGTGACTGTGCTGAGTGGCTCGATAGAACCCTCAAGATAGAACCCTCAAGATAGAACCCTCAACCTCAACACCTATTGGATGAACCACAAACTCCAAAATCTGGTCTGGATGGCTCATCCACCACCCTTATAACACCTGCTCTGTGGGGGGTCCTGATCATCTGAGAACATACCAAAGGGTACTAACAGAGTCTGTAGAGGAACAGATGGAGGTTACCGTGCTGAGTGGCTCGATAGAACCCTCAAGATAGAACCCTCAACCTCAACCTCAAGACCTATTGGATGAACCACATGGGGTGGATCACCACCACCATGTAAGAGTCACTGCAGTACTGAGAATCATCCACCACCCTAATAACACCTGCTCTGTGGGAGGTCCTGATCATCTGAGAACATACCAAAGGGTACTAACAGAGTATGTCGAGGAACAGATGGACTACAGAATGGAACTGTAGAACTACAAACCCCATCTGTAAGGTGGTGGAGCTGACCACATGGACAGTGTTTGTAGATACACGGTGACCGTGTGTTTTAGGATATAATTGATAGTGAGGGCATTCGTGCAGCGTCTCCGGCGCGGTGCGTCCTCCTCGGACCGACGGCGCTCCCGGGGGTGTTGTAAGGTGTCAGCGCCTCCCCCCCGGGGGGCCTCTTAAGCCCCGAGCGGCAGCGCTGACCGGCGGATGAGCGCTGACGGACACTTGGCCGATTAAACGATCTCGGCGTGGAGGGCAGATGTAAATATTCGGGAGGGGCGGGGGGGTGTGGGGGGGTACGGGGCCGGACGCGAGCGTGCGGAGGGCCCGCCCGAGACTGCGGCGCCACTCTGTTCCGCCGCCTGAATGAGAGCCTTTATGTTTGGCCCCGGCGTCGGAACAGCCGGCAGCGCGCTGCCTCCCCCTGCACAAACAGCCCTGTGTCTGCGCCCCTGGCCCCCCGCCAGCAGGACGCGCGCGCGCACGGCGTGGAATCCCCGGAATTCCGGATCCGCGCCAAGGAGCGCCGACGTCCAAGAGAACGACGCCCGTCACGGGAGCGGGGCGGCGGCGGACGATCAGACGCGCGGACTCGCAGGTCAGACACACGGGCGGCAGCGGGCGCATTAAGACTGAAACACGGTGTGAACAGTTTGGGGAAGGCCCCCTGACCGGCACCTCCCTGCACCCCCCTTTGATCTGCCTGCTATTTACAATAATGGGACAGGAATTGGGCGGCATGGTGGCTTAGTGGTTTTGCATGTTCTCCTCTCAGCGCTACGGATTCCCGCTTTGCATGTCCTCCCCGTGGGTTTCCTCCGGGTTCTCCGGGTTCCTCCCACAGTCCAAAAAACATGGATTCAAGGTCAATTGAATGCTCCAAATTGCCCCATATAGAGTGTGTGTGTGTGTGTGTGAGTGAGTGTGTGTCCAGTGATAGATTGCCCCCCTGTCCTGGGTGTATCTGCCCAGCGCCCGAAACGTTCTCCCCTGGATGGGCATGAGGAACCCCCCCCCCCCCCCCCCGCAACCCTAATAAAGCAGGTGGATGGGACTGGAGCGGGCGGCACGGTGGCTAAGTGGTTTGGCATGTTCTCCTCTCAGTGCTAGAGATTCCCGGTTCGAATCCCAATCTGGGTGGAGTTTGCATGTCCTCCCCGTGTCTGTGTGGGTTTCCTCCGGGTTCTCCAGTTTCCTCCCACAGTCCAAAAACATGGATCAAGTCAATTGAATTCTCCAAATTGCCCCATATAGCGTGTGTCTGTGTATGTTAATGGATTTACCCCCCCTGTCCCGGGTGTCTCTGCCCAGCGCCTGAAACGTTCTCCCCTGGATGGGCATGGGGAACCTGCCCCCTCCCCCCCCAACCCCGCGACCCTAATAGAGGATAAAGCAGAAGATAATGGATGGACAGGTGTTTTAATGGCGTCGCAGTTGCTTGTAGTCGTGGTTTTAACAGAATAACAACGCTGTGACAACGTTCCGCCAACGGAAGCACCCAACAGGGCCTTCCCCAAACTGTTTCCACCCCGCTGCAGTGTCCTAAACGTACAAGACATCTACGTTTAGTGATAAAGGGACGTGTTCCAATACGGTTTCCATGGACATTCTGATGGTCTGATTTATTGTTCACGCGTTTGCATTCGCACCGTGGGTCGGCGGCGGCGTTTTCGTGGGTACGGGTCTGAACACGCCCCGCGCCGGCGTTACTCACATAGTTCCACACCGCTGTTACGACAAGCCGCTGCGCAAAATTTAAAAAAATAAAAAAAACCTCCTGAACGATGGGACTGTTTACTACAGAAGAGGGTCATGTGACCAACACCGCGCCGGGGTTACGCGAGGACACGTCTCTAAGCATCTCCACCAACGTCGCTGGACCACGAAGAGTTCCTCTGTGGGCTGAAGACATCGGTCTCCCAATTCAGGGCCTCTTGGTGCATGTCTATATCTGGCGTACCGCTAGGGGGCGCCACGGCTTGTCGTTCACACCAGAGTCTGACTGCATGAGGAGCCATGGGGTTCAGTGGAGGTTCAGAGGAGGTTCAGGGGGGGTTCAGAGGAGGTTCAGAGGAGGTTCAGGGGGGGTTCAGAGGAGGTTCAGAGGAGGTTCAGAGGGGGTTCAGAGGAGGTTCAGAGGAGGTTCAGAGGAGGTTCAGAGGGGGTTCAGAGGAGGTTCAGAGGAGGTTCAGAGGAGGTTCAGAGGGGGTTCAGAGGGGGTTCAGAGGAGGTTCAGGGGGGGTTCAGAGGGGGTTCAGAGGAGGTTCAGAGGAGGTTCAGAGGAGGTTCAGAGGAGGTTCAGAGGAGGTTCAGAGGGGGTTCAGAGGAGGTTCAGAGGAGGTTCAGAGAGGGTTCAGAGGAGGTTCAGAGGAGGTTCAGAGGAGGTTCAGAGGAGGTTCAGTGGGGGTTCAGAGACGGTTCAGAGACGGTTCAGAGACGGTTCAGAGACGGTTCAGAGGGGGTTCAGAGGAGGTTCAGAGGAGGTTCAGAGGAGGTTCAGAGGAGGTTCAGAGGGGGTTCAGAGGAGGTTCAGAGGGGGTTCAGAGGGGGTTCAGAGGAGGTTCAGAGGAGGTTCAGAGGGGGTTCAGAGGAGGTTCAGAGGAGGTTCAGAGGGGGTTCAGAGGGGGTTCAGAGGGGGTTCAGAGGAGGTTCAGAGGGGGTTCAGAGGGGGTTCAGAGGAGGTTCATAGGGGGTTCAGAGGGGGTTCAGAGGGGGTTCAGAGGAGGTTCAGAGGGGGTTCAGAGGGGGTTCAGAGGGGGTTCAGAGGAGGTTCAGAGGGGGTTCAGAGGGGGTTATAGAGGAGGTTCATAGGGGGTTCATAGGGGGTTCATAGGGGGTTCAGAGGGGGTTCAGAGGGGGTTCAGAGGGGGTTCAGAGGAGGTTCGGAAGGAACGCTGGTAAGGTGCTGTCTGAAACGTACCTTCAACCTTCTGCTGAAAATCCTCCAGTATCTCATCCTGGTTCTGCACCAACGGACCTGGAGGACCAGGAGGCCCCTGGGGTCCCGGAGGACCAGGTGGGCCAGGCAGGCCGTGCTGCAGGAGACAACCAAGAACCAAAACCTTACATCAGTAGAACATATCTGTAATATATATTAAATATAATACATATGTATAATATATATAATTGGTGGCTTAGTGGTTTAGCATGTTCTCCTCTCAGCACTTGGGATAACCGGTTCGAATCCCCATCTGGGTGGAGTTTCCATGTTCTCCCCGTGTCCGCGTGGGTTTCCTCCGGGTTCTCCGGTTTCCTCCCACAGTCCAAAAACATGGATCAAGTCAATTGAGTTCTCCAAATTGCCCCATATAGAGTGTGTTTGTGTGAGTGAGTGTGTGTCCACTGATAGATTGCCCCCCTGTCCTGGGTGTATCTGCCCAGCGCCCGAAACGTTCTCCCCTGGATGGGCATGGGGAACCCATATATATATATATATATATATATATATATATATATATATATATATATATATATATATATATGGGTTTGTAGTTCTACAGTTCCATTCTGTAGTCCATCGGTTCCTCTGTAAGTACCCTTTGGTATGTTCTCTGGTGATCAGGACCATGGACAGTGCAGGTGGTATTAGGGTGGTGGTTGATGCTCAGAACTGCAGTGATGTTGACATGGTGGTGCAGGTGTGTGTGTGTGTGTGTGTGTGTGTGTGTGTGTGTGTGTTAGAGAGAGAGAGCTCATCATGGAGAACACACTCACCTTTGAGGGGCGTTTGTTAGCTTTGGGCTTCTTGTTGCCCCCCTTGTTGGAGTTGTCCCGAAACACTAGCCATGTCTTGTGGGGACTCGTCAGGTCCTCATCACGAGACAACGCCTCCTGAAGCAGACAGGGTCACAGCTTAAGGTTCTAAAATCAAGAACCGATGTGCTGACAGTGTAACAGGGCTCACACACACACACACACACACACACACACACACACACACACACACACATACATACATTACACACCTGAACACACACAAACATCAAAACCCCCACACACACACACACACACACACACACACACACACATTACACACCTGAACACACACAAACATCAAAACACACACACGAAAACCCACACACAAACATGAAAACAAACACACACACACACACACACGAAAACACAAACACGAAAACACACACACAAAAACACACACACACACGGGAAAACACACACGAAGACACAGACACACAAACACACACACAAACAAACACAAATACACACAAACACACACACAAACACACACAAACACACACACAAACACACACAAACACAAATACACACAAACAACACACACACAAACACAAATACACACACACACACACACAACACAAGAACACAAAAACACACACACAAACACAAATTAACACACACACAAAAACATACACACACACACACACACACACACAAACACACACACACACACAGGAAAACACACACGAAGACACACACACAGACACACACAGTGTCAAGTTGAGCAGCCTCAGGGAGAACATGCAAACTCCAAACCTCTCCACATACCTCATTAGTCCCCTTTACTCTGTTCCCTGATGATCACGGTGGTGTGTGTGTGTGTGTGTGTGTGTGTGTGTGTGTGTGTGTGTGTGTGTGTGTGTGTGTGTTACATGTAGATCAGACGCAGCAGTGATGCTGGAACACACACTGACACACCCGCACCACCAGCTCAGCGTCACTGCAGCACTAACCCTCATCACCCCCCCCCTAATGACGATGGACTACAGAACGGAACCTTAGAACTACAAACCCCATCAGTCTGATCAGCGGAATGCAGCGTTCCGTCCTGATTAAGAGGACGTGAGAGATTAACGACGCCAAATTAATGGGATTAATTAATGATATTTAATCACCGCAGTGGAGCTCTGTGAGGTCTGGCACTGATGTTGGACGTCATGCTCGTCCACCCTAAACTCAACACAGGTCTCTGTGACGACCTGCTGAGACAGAAATGGACCGTCCCCCAAAACTGAACCTCATCTTCTCTTGGACTTTTAATTCATTGTCCTCGAAAAGAAGAACATACCAAATTTCAAAGCTGTTTTCAGAGACATTTTATAAACAGTGTAATTAAAACCATTAAATTTGGACGTTCTGTTGTCTCGCAGAACGAGATCCATTACCTTGTGAGGACGACCCGGGGTGGACAGTTTGGGGAAGGCCGTCCCTTTAGGCCTTCAAACGGGGTCTACAGGACACGGAGAACGTCGTCGGAAAAAAAAAACACAGAACCCTGACCTCAAGCCCATTCAGCCGTTTTTGGGACGAATTAGAACTGAGACTGTGAGTCGGGTTCTCGTACCCAACATCGGTGCCTGACCTCACCTCACCTCACCTCTTCTGCGTGAACGTTCCACAGAGTCCACGTTCCACGTACGTTAGTGGAACGTCTTCACAGAAGTGTGACGGCTTCTGCGAGACGACCAAATTTAGAATAATGAAGTCATCAAAGCCACAGGGGTGGAGTATGGGGCCTACCTAGTTGTAATGTTTGTCTGATGTTCTTGTAGTTTGTATAATTAATTTCATTCGTACAGGTTATTAAAAAACCATGGAACCACCCTGGAGAACCCCGACTCCCCCCGGGGCCTCTCCCTGCAGTGGAGCAGGTGTGCTGCAGATGTGTGAGGACGAGGACGAGGACGCTGGACTTACGGGACTCTCTGTGCTGACGGAGTTGCTGTCGTCGTCCGGCTCCAGACCCTCGGGGTTCTCCTGCGCGACGCACGTGGCGAGGAGGACGCTCAGAACCAGGGCCAGCATGGTGCCGCTTCGGAGGACGGGGCTCGAGACGGTTCCTCAGTGCCTGGGTTCCATCCTGTCCGGGGGGACCGCTGATTCTGAGACCCCGAGCTCTCCGAGGGGCCGGAACATCAAACTGAGCGCCCGGGTTCTAGATGATGGGGGGGGGGGATGATGGAGCCGGTCGAATCAGGGAGGGGGATCTTCACCGGAGAACGTTCACGGCGATGTCTTTGGACTGAAGAGGATAAGGACGAGAACAAGGACGAGGAGGTCCCACATTAAAGAGGTGAAGGTTCTCCTGGTTCTTTGCGTCCACTTCAGAACCGGAGCAGAAAACTCAGCCCACTGTGGGTCCTCCACCTCGTCCGTTCCGTCTGTCCCCCTCACGGACGGAGGTCGCGTGGACGGACGTCTCCACGCCTCGAGGACGCAGTCTAAGCGCTCGGGCCGAGCCGGGATCTCCGCGTGAGGTTCCGCCGACACACCATGTGGGGCAATGTGGAGTGCTGATTAGGTGGCCGCTATGTTCTCTGATAAAGAACCCGGCGCGGACGTGTGTGTGTGTGTGTGTGTGTGTGTGGGTCCCCCCCCTCGGTTCCTCCTCGTTCTCAGTGCTCCTCCACGTTCTCGTCCTCCGTGTCCCCGCGGCTGCCGCTCCCGTAAATCTCTGAATGATTGGGATTCATTCCTCCACGGTGGACGTCCTCCGGTCTTGTGGGACCCTGCGTCTCGTCCCCGGTTCTAGAGCCGTCTGCTGCGGCGCCGTTTCCCGCTCTGCTGCTTTTAAGCTCCTCGGGAACTCGGGTCCCTCCTCCTCCTCCTCCTCCTCGTCCTCGTCCCTCCTCCTCCTTCTGTTACCTATCTGATTAAAGATCTCTGTCCCGTCTGTCTGTCTCTCTCTGTTTGTCTGTCTGTCCATTCGCTCACCTGTCTGTCTGTCCCATCTCTGTCTGTCTTTGCTGTCTGCTCCATCTCCCTCTCCATCTGTCTATCTCTCTGTCTGTCTGTCTGTCCATTCGTCACCTGTCTCTCTGGTCTCTGTCCTTCCGTCGGTCTGTCCTTTCGTCCATCTGTCTCTCTGTCTGTCTGTCTGTCTGTTCATTTGCATGTCTGCCTGTGTGCCCTTCCATCTGTCTGTCTGTCCATTCGTCCATCCACCACCTGTCT